>JH153135.1:4594-19955 GCA_000226015.1 Mnemiopsis leidyi
CAGTAACTAAGTGTTACAACACAGTAACTAAGTGTTACACCACAGTAACTAAGTGTTACACCTCAGTAACTAAGTGTTACACCACAGTAACTAAGTGTTACACCACAGTAACTAAGTGTTACACCACAGTAACTAAGTGTTACACCACAGTAACTAAGTGTTACACCTCAGTAACTAAGTGTTACACCTCAGTAACTAAGTGTTACACCACAGTAACTAAGTGTTACACCTCAGTAACTAAGTGTTACACCACAGTAACTAAGTGTTACACCTCAGTAACTAAGTGTTACACCACAGTAACTAAGTGTTACAACACAGTAACTAAGTGTTACACCACAGTAACTAAGTGTTACACCACAGTAACTAAGAATAATATCACAACAGTTTTCATCCCACTGCTGAGGAGTGTGATCGTCCCGTGGTCCACCGTACACCTTTCACCGTACTTTGTACACTGTACACCATAAAATGTACACCGTACTTAAAACACCGCACAGAGATATATCACTATTTATTGCGTCTCTTTATTACAATGATGTAGGCACAGAGCTGTAGCACGGTGCCCATGCCTTGCCGATTTCTACAATGAGATATTCGCAGTTCACTGTTCGATAAACCCGATCGCTTGGATTTCGTTCTCGAGACGTTCAATTTCACTTTGCGTGTCCTCATCGAAGTCTTTTATTCGCTGAAAATAAGGAGGAGAATTAGGGAGCGAGATAGAAGAAGTTGTTTAAGCGTAGGAGTTACTTAATGAGTTAATGAATAGCTCCGTGATAGAATTAATGTATTTTGAAGTAAAGGCGATTAATGTACAATTATACAGAATCTGTATATGATGATATTCGTTGACCTGTTTCAATTAAGGATACTCTTTGGATTTATGAAGAATAGGTATTTTGAGATGAGGCTACAAATTCGAATAATCGTTGAATCAAAAACAAATGATTATTGTGATTGATTTCGTTCATCGTTAATATAAAATCAAATACACAGGTTGTTAATTGAAATTATCTGTGTGGACGGATGAAAATTACTTCAATGCGAAAGTTATACCTGTTTTACATTTCAAATCTGTAAAATTGTGGTCAGTGTACACCGAACTTTAATAATATAAAAGTGGTATGAATAAATATTTTGGGAAAACCTGAACCGATACCTAAACCTCTTTAAGATTATCTGTGCTTATTTAAAATCAAATGTAAAATCCCTAGAGCTTGTGCTCCACAAGGGGATTACTTGTTTCCCAACCAATAATCACAATGAGCGAATCAAAACTGTCGCCATGGCGACTGATTCATTATGCTTCAGATCTATCACGATGGAACAGAAGTTACAGGTCCAATCGCTGGCTGCACGTGTTGCTACTTCTGAAATCGATAAGCCCCAAATCTACAGTGTATCAATCAATGATGGAGAGGGGCGAGGAGGACGGTGAAGAAAGGCTGGTGAGGGGCTACAAATTCCTTACTTGTCGCCATTACTTCAAGTGCAAGACACAGTCTAACGCTTACCACGTCTAAACTCATATTGGAGTTTTCAAATTGACCTTCCATTGTCTCAAGCTTCTAGGAAATGGAAACTAAACTCAAAACAGAGTGTCTTTGTTTGAAACAAACACTGTTTTCTAGTGTTTGTTTGAAACATAAACTGGCTCTCTAGTTTGTCTTCTTATTTAAAAATTCTGACGCCTATCTTTCTAGTGACCTTATGAAAAGGCGGCATTGTTATCACTCCATGAGTAGGAGTTATTATTCGGGAAATTAATATCATCCTAAAGCTAGTGGTGGGATGTGTTCCAAACTTACATTTACTTTCCAACATATATTTATCTTATCTTGGCCAAGCAAATATTCCGACAAATATTTTGCTCCGTTAAAATTCAGAGCTTAAATCTTACACAGACCCAGAAAATCTTCTAAACGCTAAACAAGTTCAAGTCATGGCATTTTTGACTGGTTCCAAACAATCTTAAAAATGTGGGAGAAAGGAAAGTAAACATTCCGACAAATGAGCATGCACTGGAGCCTGGGGGTAAGTATAATGCCGTTTTTATGGTTTTCATCCGGCACCAGATTAAGTACATGCCATGACTGCAAGATTTCGTCATCTTCAAGCTTTCAATTGGAATTTTGGTAAAAAAGTGACGTAATACACAAAAATATGACGTCATAAACCAAGCAACTTTATGACGTCATAAACCTAACAACTCTGTAATCACCTTGAGGTACACTTGGTCTACCAACTTCATCTGTTCTTTGTGTTCAGCGACTACTTGTTCACGTCGAATTTCCTGATTTTTCGCCAGCTGGGGAGAGAATATCAGATCAGATATTTGTACGATGGATTAAAAATACGCATCAGATAGCTCTAACTTAGTTAATTAATTAAGTGATTAATGAGTCGGTTACTTTGTTCGTCTGATTGTTAATCTCTCGTTCACATCTCTCGTCAAGCTCCTTCTTCTTCTTCGCTAATTCATCCTTGTCCTTTATTTCGGCCGTAAGTTTCGCTAACTGATCTTGCTTCTTACCCTCAATCATTTTCAACTGCAATAAATGACATTATTAGGCCATAATGACGTATTGTAAAAGGTGGTCCCGGCGAATGGAGAGTGGATAAATCATACTCTATCTACAGCGTTCTATATTGTTCTATCTTGTGAAAAGTGGATAAAACATACTCTATCTACAGCGGTCTATCTTGTTGAAAATAAGTGCGACTAACACTGTGTCGTGTGATATATTGAGAAGTAAAAATACTTTTCTGTGTGGAGTACAATTGTGTGTTTAATTTTTTCTGCTGAAGTACCAGCTCTATAAAAGTCATCTGAGGTTTATGTCTACATATTATAGCTTCATTGAAATTTGAAAGTAAGAGAAAAAAGCTTCTGGTAATATCATAAAAAGTTGCGCTAAATTGATAAGATACATAATGGAAAAACAGGGCGAATAAGGAAAACTAGAAAAACGCAGAGTCATCTAAGGTTTAGATGTCCAAGAAAAGCTTTTAATTGATTTTCGGTCTAACTTTTGTAAAATTTACAAATTAAAAGCAAAGAAAAATGCTTCCACGCAGGCGCAGGGTATGAATTAAATCTAAAAGTTTAGTTTATGTCAACATATTATAGCTTCATTGAAATTTGAAAGTAATAGAAAAAAGCTTCTGGTAATATCATAAGAAATTGCGCTAAATTGATATGATACAGAATGGAAAACAGGGCGAATGAGGAAAACTAGAAAAACGCAGAGTCATGCCAACTAACTTACCCCCAATTTAGTCTGATGAAACATGAATTAGTTAAGCACTCATAATAATTGTCCTAGTTAAGTGGTACTAAAAATATTATATTATTCTTATTTCTAGCCATCGAAAGAACTAAACATTTGACTAATCTATTCTTCAAAACACATAAGTACTCTCACCAAATAAAAAAGTCCAAATCACATGAAAAAACCAAAAACAAAAATAGATAGATGGATGCAGCACTGACCTGTTCTGCGAGTTCGTTTTTCTGATAGTTCTCAAAAGCAGCAAACTGGGCTTCATGGGCTTCCTTTTTGATTTTCTTGTACTGAACAAGGGCTTGTTAAATTGGATTTGTTGGCGGTTGTGCCATTTACTTTTAATTATCTTATTCCATCAGTATCTTTCGTTTTCCCTATCTCATCTAAACTCATCTTATTTTACCCAAGTAATTTCACTTTCTCACATCTGCCTTAGTAACCGTTAATGGTAACCGTAGTAACCGGTAATTGCCACTGGTAAAGGTCGCGGTAACCATAGCAACATAGTAGTTCTGGTATGATAATAGTAACCATGGTACAATGGTAACTATAGTATTATAGTAGTTCTGGTATGATAATAGAAACCATGGTACAATGGTTACCATAGCATTATAGTAGTTCTGGTATGATAATAGTGACCATGGTACAATGGTTACCATAGCATTATTGTAGTTCTGGTATGATATTATATATTATTATAGTATTATTATATTATAATCATTATATCATTATAGTATAATAATATTATAATTATCATATTATTATAGTATTATTATATTACTATAGTAACCATGGTACAATGGTTACCATAGCATTATAGTAGTTCTGGTATGATAATAGTAACCATGGTAAATGGTAATCATAACATCATAGTAGTTCTGGTATGATAATAGTTACCAGTGCATTATAGTAGTTCTAGTATGATAATATTAACCATGGTACAATGGTTATTGGTTACCATAGCATTATAGTAGTTCTGGTATGATAATAGTAACCATGGTACAACGATTACCATGGCACAATAGTAACCATGGTATAATAATAACCATGGTACCGGTATGCGTAACAAATCAAACAATTCTCCCACCAGCATCATCCACACAAAAGTTTTGTGATTATTTTACCTGTTCGTGATTTTCCTTCATTTCCTTTCGATCATGGGCGAATTTCTCGCTCTTGTGAATTTTCTCTACTCGAATTGCCTCGCTCTTGTGTTGCAATGATAGATTGTTCACCTAATGAGCAGGGTCAGTTTTATACATGTGGAATGGATAGTGAATTAGTGAGATACGTTGTAATCACAGCATTAAATATGGGGAATATTCAATATTTAACCGAATTACAGGAGCAAAGCAATCACCGCGTTAGATGATACTTTGTTTCTGAAGATGCGGGTTTTGAATATCAACTCAAATATCAAATTTTGGATCGTGCTCAAAATCGTGAGCATTCAGTGGCTTTTAGAAGTAACCTTGGCCGCTTTTCACAATACTTCCATAATTTTTGTTAAAAAACGGCAAAAATTTTTATCAAATTATCAATTTACGAGAAATATGCATCCCTAAAACAAGTGGAATATCTAAAATTCTATCTAATCGTACATCTTTAGCTTGTTTTTCGTCCAGTTTCTTGATGAAAGCATCTTGTTGTTCTTTAGTGTCACTGAAAAACGTAGCGGTGAGAAGCTGCGGGGTGCATTTTTAAAACATTTCTTCAAAGCGGAAATAAGTACACATCATAGCAATATTCATCTTGCAATCGTGCTCTGCAAGTCTGCTATCATCGTGGAATTCATTTCGCAATGATGAATCAGGAAATCATTTGGAATTCAATCATGTTGAAGATTGCCTCAACAAATCAAATTGCAGCATCAGTCGGAAATCATTCAAATCACATTCGGGGACAGCAATATTTTGGATATAGCGATAATGGAGATATAGTGATATCGGGGATTTAGCGATATTCGGAATATAGCGCTCTTCAGGATAAAGTGATATTCGGGATAGATAGATGAAAATTTGATTTTTTTCATGGTACAAAATCTAGGGAAAATTTTATTTTCTAAGGGGTAAAAAATTTAGGGAAAATTTTATTCTTTATGGTACAAAATTTAGGGAAAAATTTTATTCTTTACGGTACAAAATCTAGGGAAAATTTTAATTTTTATGGTGCAAAATCTAGGGAAAATATTATTTTCTAATGGTACAAAATTTAGGGAAAATTTTATTTCTTAATGTTACAAAATCTAGGGAAAAATAATGGAAAAAAAGGATAAAAAAGGATTCGAGTGATTTCCTGATACGGACTGATGATCGGCTAATCATTGTAAATTGGTAACAAACAAAATCAAAACATGCAATACATTACATGCTTTACTCTTTCTGTTTGAAAGTATTTTGTATGTATATCAAGTATTCAGATTCCGTGTTATCGGTTATGCTGCTGTACAATGCTGTATAATCTCGATGATATTATATAGGCTTTGGAATAAATAGAGACATGGGCATTTGGCTTCGTCATTAGATAATTAATTGGTGTGACGCAGCAATGACTTATTATATTACATTGTATTGAAAAATGACTGCGCAGGCTAAAGGACGTATTTGAGCAATAATTTTGGGCTATAAAATATTGATATTTTAACAGTAAAAAGTGGTGGAAAATAGATAGTATTTCATGACGTAGTTAAGGTAGTGTTGGTATCCAATGCTAATACATGACAGGTACATTTTTGGAATTCCTACCGATTCAGATTTAATTACGTGAAAACATGAAAACTGTGGTTAATATTCGGCTGCGTACAGACAAAAAACTTACTCTTCGAAATTTAGGCAACTTGTAACGTCTCGACAAGTGCATCGATCAAATAATCTAAAATTTTGTTCAATAATCTTAAGTGAATTTCTATTGTACAGACAGTCGTTCCATAGTAATTATTCCTACAGTAGTTCTTAAATCATTTACAGTAATTCTACTAATCAGTTAACTTTTTCTGTCGTACCTTTGCCTACCTGTGTACACTTTTATCTCTTGATTTTCTACGGACACAGCAACAACACACAATGTCAGTCGGTCGGTCACCTTTGTCAGTCGTTTTGTCAGTTTTTATGTCATTTTCAGACATTATGTCAGTTTTGTCAGTTGGTTGCGATATGTCTTCAACATTGGTCATGTCAGTTCCCTTTTCCAGCGATGCACGGGAAGTTTTGCAGTCTCCAGAAAATTCTGCTTGTTTCCTAGATATAGTTTTAAGTTTAAAATTATTTTTTCTAAAACAAGGCATGGTTTTGTTTTTTACTCTAAGGAATGGTTTTGATTATATCAAGAATTGCATCCTTGAAGAACCTACGTCCTACAGTGATAACAGATCTGTTCATAATAATTATTATAGAGTTCACTTACATTTCACATGTGCATTTGACACAATATAATATGAGAGTAAAATGTAACACAATGTGAAAAATAATTATACATCGCATATTGCTTAGGTGTTTTATGCAGGCACGTATAGTAAATTATGCTATATTCCAAGTTCGGTTTTAATTGATAAGCTCTTTTGTTCAGCGCTTTCATAATCAAATAATTGGTAATTGCATAAATCAAAAAATCACATTTAAGTTCATGCACATTGCGGAAATTTCGCAGGATCAAAATCAAAGCGAAACTCAAATAAAAAGACATGCCACATATAACACTCATAATCATAAATTACTAAGCCTATTTAACCAAAGTTCAATATTATATACTGCTGGATTCGACGGGTATTTCCAATTTCGAAATCTATTTTACTAAAACACTGACATTAAACTTTCTTGGCGGTGAAAAGTGCCTACTTTTCAAATCCTAACATAGGTTAACGTACAAGAAACAATGGTCGTGTACTCTTGGACTACAGTCTACATTACACCGAGATTTACATCGCATTTCGTAAAAAGTACGTAGAACATTGTACAACGTACATTGTACAAAGTACACTGCGCAAAGTCCATAGTAAATTGTACTATTGTACAAGTACACTGTAAAAGTACATTGTACAAGGTACACTTTTACAGAAATACTACGAATACCAGCAGTTAGGTACAAACACAAATCAAGCTACAGCAGAAAGAAGGTAGACATTTGACCAATATTGATTGCAGAAAACCTGGCCACCGCCACCATTAATATGCTCGAAAATTTTTAAAAAAATCTCTTATCTGTTGCTAATTGGATCCTTATTGGTCTCTAATCACCCTTAAGTGAGTCTTCACTTCCCTTATTTGACTTCTAAAAGTCTCAAAGAATTATGACTAGGCGACAAATTGTATTCTGTAGCGGTGGTTAGGTGGAGGATCACAAAAAACAAGCACATATCAAGTCGAATAAGATTCCTACTCTTTGCAGTTTAGGTCTAGCCCCTTACTGAGTGCAGGATCGTTTACTGACACACAAAATGCTTTACGTCCAAACCTAGACCAAGTCTTGGTTAATTAGTTAAATACCCGGCAAAATTAGTTAATTAATTAATCAATTAGCTAATAACCCGGCATAATGAGATAATTAGTTAGTTAAATACCCGGTATAATTAATTAATCATTAATCGATTAACCGGGAAAATTGAGGTCTTAACATCAAAATTGACAATAACAATTTTATGCTAAAGTGAATGATAATTATCCAATGTTAAATCAGCGAATTGCCGTTATCTCTTAAGTTTTTATGCGTTTTTTAAAATTAATAGCAGCGCGCTATATGACGATGGGCAAATCAGTGTTTTAGCTCTGAATCGGTTAAATAAGTGTTTTGGCTGGTCCGTGGTCAGTCGAAATGAAGTGTACGTAAAGTCTATACATCCATTATAAGAAACGGTACTTTTGGGAGAGCCTCAAATTTGACAGTTTTACTCGATTTTTGTTGAACGAACTTCTCATTGGTCAATCAATGTCACATGATACAAAAGGCTGCGATCTTTTTTCAAGTACTCAAATATTAGAGAAAAACATAATTTCTCTGTATTATAAATACATTCCCTTAGAGAACTCGATGTGTGAATATACCGGTGATAATATGACTTGATCGGGTACGACTAACACTTCTACTGGTGGAAGGTATTATTGTAACTGAATTGTTTAATCAACAGCCATTCCCAAGCAAGAAACTCCAGGAACCCTCTCGAGTTTGCAGGGTTGGGTTGCAGGGCCAGGTTGCTCCAACCTTCCCACGATGCATAATTATTAATGATTATCAAATTGGTTGCATGTTTGAAATGTGTAATCGAAGAAAACAAGCAGCATTCCCACGTACAACATCACATTTACATTTCATCCAAATCACACACACTTTATCTCACATCACAAGGTTTTTTGAGCCCAGGAAATCATATAAACCAAATTTTTTGTGGACTTGATTTGTGCTAAACATTTGATACTAAACTACACGATCGTACACACAATTAGTTATTATTAAGGTGTGATCTTTATAGGTAATTGCTATCGGCTGGATGAACGCTAAACTTGATGCTTTTAAAATTATGCAAATCTAAAGCCCTTGGAAGACGCATCATCCATTATTGAGACGTTTCTATGATATCCTGGGCTTCAAAACATTAAAGACATTTCCCCAGAGATGATACTAGATGTGCATTCTCAGAATAACATATGCGACGTGAATTATATCATACAATGTTTCGGCGCCAGAGCTACTTTTCACACTTCCTCTCTTGCTGGAAAATAAACTGTAAACTTGTTAGTAATGGAAGAGTTATGTATCACATACCATAATATGTAACCATGGTGACACCACGGTAACCATGGTGACACCACGGTGATACCACGGTGATACAGTGGTGTAACCACAGCACAGGGACACCATGAAATGGTGACAACTTGATGTAACCGTGGTAACACCTTGTTAGTAGTCTTAAAAGTGAGCTTGGAATTTGTAAAAGTGAGCTTGGAATTTGAGGTCAGGAATTATAAATAATAATTGTCAGTTTGTAGTCATTAAATCATCTACTAAGAAATGTCATTTTAACCACCCACCACCCCTAGTCCCCTACTCCAACTATCAGAGAATTAATCAAGAATTGGCTCACTAAATAACTAAATCAAATTTCCTCTACTCTTTATAACATCCGTAAATCGTGGATCCCCATAAATCATGCAATGTCAATTGTCGTTAGTCTTAAGAACTCCTTAAATAAATTAAGATTAAATTCACTACGAAACCAACCCCCCTCCCTAATAAAACGTGGAATTCTCCTCCGCAGATCCCTCAAATGACTTACCCAGGTTTACGCGCTTTTTCGTGAGCTTTAATTTGATTGGCTCTCAAAACCTGGTTCTCTTTAAGCATCTTCTCCATTTGACCCTTCTGAGTTTTTTGCAATAATTGCTTTTCCTGAAATAAGGTTAAATGATCAAATTTTTTGCTTGAATTTTGGGATGTTTTATCGTTCAAGGCAAATTTTATGATGTCCCAAAACAATATTCCAGACTAGCTGTTAAAATTCAATAAAAAGCGTTATTAGGACTTTAAAAAATGTATATTTCAGTAGGATAAGTTTGGTGTGTTCAAGCAAAGGGAAGTCCTTACTTTTTCTTGGTTTTTCAAAATTTCTTGCGTTTTCTTTTCCTGTTTTTGATAGAATTTCTGCCAAGCCTGGGAGAAGAAATAACGTTATTCATCTGCACAGAGCTCATTTATTTTCCAAGAAACACTCTAAATTTCATTGACTTTTTGTGATATAAAATGGAATCAGCAGAGTTAACTGACAATTTATTTACCTTTCCTTTTTTGATGCTTTCCTCAGTGATTTCGCTCCAGTCAACTCCCTGGATCTCTAACAATTAATAAATTAATTATCAATTAATTAAGTAATTAGCCAAGATGTCAGCCGATAAAACAATAGTAACTAAATTTTTAGTAATTTACTGCTGGACTTGGTGTTTAAATTCAAAACGAAATGTGCCAGCAGATAGATTTGAATGATGTTTGTCAGGTGTGTTATGAAAGTGAGATGGAAAAGAAAGGTAAGTTCTATAGAACTATCATATAAATAGTTAAAATGCTGAATAATCAATCAAGTAGGAATTTCTCTTGAAAAATTAAGTATTTTAATATCTAATAATCAACATTAAACTACGAGACTGAATTGTAGGACGAATCTCAAACTGCCAAAAATCGAAAAATGACGACTTCAAATAAATAAAACTAGGACAAACGACCAAACCATGAAGAACAAAGAAACATGTTAATCAGCTCTAATCCTACATCCTCTTATCTGACGAAGATTTCATAGGCCAAAATCAGACCAAGTAAAATTTTGACAAATGAAATTGTAATGTTTAAGATTATTTTAACCTTCTTAATTTACCAACTCAGTTTATTGAGAGTGTTAAAATGGTTTAATTGGTTGAGACATCTGATTTACTAATTCGGAAATCATCTTTGAAGTAAAACAAAATTACAGAAAATGAACAATGCCATACTTTTTAAACGACTTAAGATACGAGGTAATTAGTATGAATTTAAAAGGGAACACTATTTTCTGACTGCTTCTCGACCAAGTTAAGAATGTGCAAGATGATGACAAACATATTGAAAACCTGGCACTGAAATACGTTCACGTCACGTCTGTTTCATGTCACGTGGTTTTACAGCACGTATTTGCATGACACGTGACGTCATGTCACGTGTTTTCGTAATACGTGTTTTTATAGCACGGGTTTTTATATCACGCGTTTACATGGCACGTGTTTAAATAACAGGTGGCGTCATTTCACGTCTTTTCATCAGCACATAGACCTAAATTAAACTACTATAATCATGGTAATCAGCACGCAGACTCATATTAACCTATAGTAATCATGGTAATAATATAACCAGCAATTACCTATAGTAACCAGAAGTAATCATGATAACCAGCAGAGACCTGTGGTAAACTGAAGTAATCATGATAACCAGCAGAGAGACATAAAACAACCTACAGTAACCATGTTAACCAGCACAGAGCCATAAAACAACCTTCAGTAACCATGGTAACCAGCACTGAGACCTGAAGTAACCTGAAGTAATCATGGTAAGCAGCACAGAGACCTGAAGTAACCTGAAGTAATCATGGTAACCAGCACACATGACAGACCTATATTAACCTGATTTAACCATGGTAACTAGCACACAGCCCTGTAGTTACCTGATGTAACCATGGTAACCAGCACACAGACATAAAACAACCTACTGTAACCATGGTAACCAGCACAGAGACCTGAAGTAACCTGAAGTAACCATGGTTACCAGCACACAGACATATATTAACCTGATGTAACCATGGTAAACAGCACACAGACCTGTAGTAACCTGATGTAACCATGGTAACCAGCACATAGTCCTACATTAACCTAAAATAACTATGGTAACCAGCACAGAGACCTGTAGTAACCTGAAGTAACCATGGTAACCAGCACATAGTCCTACATTAACCTAAAATAACTATGGTAACCAGCACAGAGACCTGTATTAACCTACAGCAACCAGCACAGAAACCTGTAGTAACCATAAGAAACCATAGTAACCAGCACACAGACCTATAGTAACCTAAAATAACCTGAAGTAACCATGGTAACAAGCACACAGACCTATATTAACCTACAGTAACCATGGTAATCAGCACGGAAACCTGTAGTAACCTGAAGTAACCATAGTAACCAGCACACAGACCTATAGTAACGTACAGTAACCATGGTAACCAGCACACAGACCTATAGTCACAGACTTCTCCAGCAATATTCTAGGTGCGAGAGCGGCACTCTTTAACCTTGCAGCTCGATGTACACAGTTGTTATTGAGGTTACAATAACACCGCTTTCCCCTCTGACAAGAAACCTAGGAGTGGAACAAGATAACAAGATAATATCTGCAGTGAGGCCGAAGGTTGCAAAGTTTAGCTTTATACAGCAACATCGGTGAAGTCATCAAGTATCAAAAGCTTTGGAAAGTTTTAGTAAAGTAGTGTTGTGACAACCATATCACTGTAACAGATCATTCCCATTAGTTCAATAGTTCAGACTTTGGTCTTATGATTCATCACATGGTGGTAACATTTAGCCAAGGTAAAATTGAGGCTAACAGCATGTCTTTAAGGAGGGGTTTTTCACACATGATTGAGAGTAAGTTATTTCACATGTTGGCTAACTTAAATGATCATTACATTCTACATCGCCCTATTCATTACTTAACTGTTCGGACTTGTTAAATCCTGATTTGCTCAGCACCATTCTAACGAAGGACTGCAGTAGTGAACATTTGGAAAATCCGGAAATTAATTGCAACACGTGACAGGCCAGGGTTATTTGAAGTCGGTTGTTCGAATCATTGACTGATCGTGACGAGTCAAGTTTGCTCATTACAATAATTTTTAAAAGTCGACAAAACAAGCAGGAAACCAGCAAACAGGGAAAATGGGATAAATAAAAGCGTCAGATTTTCAACGAAAATATAATGAAATTGTATAAAAAAATAAAAGAGGTTAAGTGATGTGCAGGTGAAGTAAACTTTCAAAGAATCTCAGAATAAAAGAATTTAAGTTTAAATGTCCGTCTTGTGTGTGTGTGTTATATGACATTTGTGAAATCCGAAAGCTTGATACTCTGGGGTTGTCATGGTGACACCTGTGGGGTTGTTATTTTTTACAAACACGCCCAACAATCAATATCATATCGCTTACTAGGTTGCATCCTCTCATCCTCATTTGGAACATCGTCCACAGGTAGATCCCACGGTAGGACAGGGGCGTTACTCTTAGGTTTCCCGGCTTTGTCGTCGGTAACCAACTTCGCGCTGTCATCTCCCACAAACAGGCCACCCACGAATTCTACCTTGGGTTTCGGCTCTTTGCTGGGCACGGCTCCAGCCTTGGGGTGGATGTTGTCGAAGTTCTCTAGTCCTGTAATCACGATGGCGGCTTGTTTTGGCGGCGCCGGGGCGGCCGGGAGGGGGGCCGCGTTGGGGTTATCTCGACCCTGTGGAGCAGAAGTGAACCAGCAGAAACAAACAGCGAATGTGAAATTGAACAAGCGGGTAAATTAATTCTCTAACGATTATTAAAACAACATTTTCAACCTTATTACCAGAATCTCTCTAAGATGATGATCATATTCAATCAGCTGATCAGCTGTATCGAAAAAGCGAGGATGGGAAATATAGAAATAC
Source organism: Mnemiopsis leidyi (assembly GCA_000226015.1). Taxonomy (NCBI): domain Eukaryota; kingdom Metazoa; phylum Ctenophora; class Tentaculata; order Lobata; family Bolinopsidae; genus Mnemiopsis; species Mnemiopsis leidyi. Next base: position 18,070 of record JH153135.1, read on the forward strand.
AACACAGCACGACAATGATTGGATATCATGACTATGGAACTTGACAAAACACACCTTGACACGTCTGTTTCGTCTGTTACTTGTGGGAGCAGACGGGGCCGGCTTGGCAGCAGCTTCTACAAGGGAGTAACAGTTTGTAGTAACAGTAAGGGATTAGGGAAATCAGGTAGAAACCTGTCTATATTGTAAGACATCAAGACAACTGGGAAGAAATGCTAATAAATTTTATCATGATAAAAATGCACTCTTTATTAAAGTCGAAAACACCACCTGAGATAGTACCCACTTCTAGCTATTCTTACCTTCAGCTGCCTTAGCCATTGCCTCGGGGTCTATAAGGTCCTCTTGATCTACAAGTGTGGTTAACATGTCCTCTCTTCGCTTCATCAGATCGTCCTAAAAGGGGTAATTTTAACAATTTAATCAACGAGTTGCCACTTGCCCGATGGAAATGCTTGGAAATATTGAAATTGAAAAGAGAAGGATATTTATCCAGACTCCAGATGATAAATCGATAAGTAAAATTTATTCAAAGAAACCTTGGACAGATGTGCGATGGGGTCAACAAGAGCATTAGCAAAGTCTGCCATCTCCGACGGAATGTAGTCCTTAACGTCAATCCTCACGAACAAGGACGCCATTCCTGCGAGGGAGGGGTTCAGGATCGTAACATGGGTAATGCTGGGTTACAGAAACATTAGTCCAGAAGGGTGTTGTTATGTTAAAATTTATCAGTGTGGTCTAGATAGCTTCTGGAACTCTCCTTACCACACGATCCTTATAAAATATTCTTCAACTGCAACGCAGTCCATGTCATGGTATGAAGTGGAGGGATTGCTTAGTTATTTTAATAAGAAATAGGACTGCAGGGGTGATTACATACATCTTGTTACAAGGAATACGCAAGAGTATAACTAGTATATTTCAATCAATATGACATTGATCATGTTCACTCAAATTATTTGTATAATAGTAGTGTTTAAAGTATTACGTCAAGATGAAGAATTAAATCAAATGAAGACAGATACTGATAACATTAACCTAAATATGATATCCATGCACTAAATCACGATAATTGATTCAGTAATACGGGTGTGTCCAACGGCGAGAAACTAAAAAATCGGTCGGTTTTAAACTTTTTCTGGCCGATCACTATCGTTCTGCTAAACTCGTAATAAAGAAAATGAAACGCTCTATACAGTCCTATCACAACCAATACTGTTCTAGCGAGATTGCCACCAACACTACCAGCAATCAAATCAGATAGAGATTAATTGCTGGTCCAACCTTGGAATCTAGACAAAAGGAAATGGGATAGTTGGGGGATCTGAGTGGGTCAGGGGGTTGAACATTTGAGCATCTCTGATTACCCATGGTACTATGAGGTATGATTTACTTGATTCTTTATTTAATTTACGATAGAATTGCTCGTAACTTTTGATAGGACCAGGAGATTCATTACGAACCTCTTTATCACCCTGATTACAATTTTACCTGTGTTATTGTAAAACTGGGGTTGATAAGTTTATCAGAAGAACTTGAAGGATTACACTTTTTAAGATAATTAATGATTAGCAGGAGTTGTAAGTTTGTAAGTTTATTTCATAAAACTTCTATTAGCAACCAATAAATCTTCGGTGTGAACATGATCGCTGATAAATTTACTAAAATATCACGGTAACTTTCGCGTTGCACTGGAAATAAGATTTACGTTCAGACCTCATTGTACGTGACCAACATATCGCACGAGACGACCCTATTGTACGTGACGACCCTATCATACGTGACGACCTTATCTATTATTAAATATAGTTTGTGGAATTTGTGCTTGACATTCACGCGGGGTCGTGACCGCTCGCATTATTCCGATAAATTATTAGGGGGGG
>JH153136.1:7371-18833 GCA_000226015.1 Mnemiopsis leidyi
CGATTAATAGTTGAAATGGTCAAATATTGACGTTCGAGGGGCGACTAGGGTCCCACTACGGTCCCACTATGGGTGCAAAATGGCCCGGCAATAGGGTCCCATTAGAGTACCATTAAGGTCCCATTAGGGTCCCATTAGAGTACCATTAGGGGTGCAAAATGCCATGATGAGACATTGGGCCAATTTGGGCCAGCTTGGCCACAATTGGGCCATGGCGCCCGGGTCACATTAGGGGTGCACTTTTGGGCGATAGAGTACCGTTAAGGTCCCATTAAGGTCCCACTAGGGTCCCATTAGGGAATAGGGGTGCACTTTTGGGCGTTAGGATCCCATTAGAGGTGCATCGGTATTCTTTCATACGACCGAATTTTACTTGGTGGTACCGGTGTTTGTCCGTATATGGAAGTCAGGTAAGTTTCCCTGTGGACACTGATCACGGCACGTAAACTGAAACATCCAGTAGTGTACACAGTGGTTGTTGTAGTGGTAGCATAAAAAAGCGCACACGCGTCACGCACGTGTTAATTTAAATATTTGAGATGTTACCAATCGCGTTCTAATGTGAATGAAATGCGAATATTGAATTAAATTTATATTATGCTTAACTTTTATTCCAACTTACATTTTTGCTACTATTGGAGGAAGCTGGTTTGTAAATAAAAAGGAAATTTTAATGTAATGTAATTTGAATGTAATGTAATTTGAATATAATGCTCTAATTTGAATGTAATAGCTCGTTTCATTTCAAACTAATCGTGCTCCTCCCTGCATCACTAAGGCCGAACCCGACAGAAAATTTTGGTAGACGCTGTCGTGGAGTGATCTGTGCCTTTTCTACAGGCTGCACTATTTCTGCATCGACGTAACTGAGCATGCTATCCGCGATCCGAAGAAACCACGGCCCTTACAGAGGGATAGATATAATGAGCCATCTCTAACAACTAGTGATACATAACTATCTCATGAAACCCAACAGTTAGGATGCCTCAGCGGCGACCACGCTTTATATTGTCATACTATTGGGGTGGCAACTTTTTTTCTTTTTTTCTTAGACGGGCTAAAATTGGACGAGAAATCGATTGCGAATAGTTTCGAAGTTCAAAAATTTTCGGTAAAGTGTCTTATCTGGGGTGATTGCCATCACCCTAAATTTAGGAAAGTCGCCAAATTATAAAGATTTTCACAAATATATTACCTAGACTATAAAACTGCTAAAAGTATGATTTATAAGCAAATAAACTGTTTACTGTTTAGATATGTATTAACTATTATGTATCTTAATATTTTTAATAAGTGCGGTGTGATAAAGATATAATCATATATAATAAGGATATATGTATGTAAATATTCAAAATAGCAGCGTGCCGGCACAAGACTGAACCCTAAAACATTAAATTATGTCTTTATTTGAGGATAAGTAAGGAAAAATCATCATCGAAATCATTCAAGTCCAAGTTCTTGTTGTCATTTTTACTGACCTTTATTCACCCCATTCTCTTCTCCACTGTCTTCTCAAGCTTTTCATCTTTTCGTATGATATTGTTATTAGACCATAAATCAGTCCGATATGTGTATTGATATGTGCCGACAACCGAGTGTCCAGCCGCTGAATCAGACAATTGCCAAGGTGTTTGGGTTGGATGTGTTGATATTGTAGGAGGAAAAATTGGCGAAGTTGGCCATTTATAATCTTCATTTTCTTGGTCCAAGTGGAGCGATAATCCGTGATCAAACGAGTCTAGTAAATTTTTCTCGTATTCGATGTCGATGTTTTGCACCTTCTTTTTTACTTTTTGGTCGTAATCGTCTGTCAAGCGAACCATCCTGCTCAACAGATCCATCACAGTTTCTTTGGTTTTGTGATGCAGCTCTGCTATTTTCGATTCGTATTCCAGTTTCATTCCCTCTATCATTTTAGAACTTGTCTCGTTAGCAAGGAATTTTAAATACCCTACTTTCAGTTCCTCAACTTTTTCTGCAAACTCTTCACTTTTCTTGTATGTTTTGAGGATGCTACCCTTTTCTTTTTCCAATTTGTCAGTGTAGAATTTGGTGTGGTCAATTGATTTAATGTAATCACACAGGATTCTGTCTTTGTCAACGAAAGATTCCACGTCAGACACCCTCATTCCCTTGTCCACACATTTCTTCATTTTCTTGTTTGAATCATGGCATTTTTTCCATACTTTAGTCTTTTTTAACTCGTCCTTTCCGACTGAATCTAGCGAACTACAAGGTAGACCCAGCTGAGTAGCGTAGCTCCCAGCAGAAAGCCTAGGTAGGACAAGAAACAAAACAAAAAGGAGAAACATGATAATTGACATTGAGAGCTTCAAATCCGGAATAGCACTTAGGAAGCATTTCTAGGGCCGAGCCCGACGATGAAATTCAAGTTAAGTCCATTAGGACGCAATATGACGTTTCAACGGCGAGACGATTGCGACGCATGATGCGGTCATTCTAAAAGGGAAAGTTGCCCATTTGTTTTAATGCATTACATTTGCGAGAATAGATCATAATTATAGAACAAATCAGATTTACTTAAACTTACCTAAAAATAGGATCTACATTCTACAATCGACTGAGGCAAGGTATATTGTAATCATGGCAAGCTATATTGAAATCATGGCAAGGTAAACCGTATAATGTAATCATGGCAAGGTTTATATTGATATAATGGCAAGGTATATTGTAATCATGGCAAGTTATATTGTAATTATGGTAACCTTTTTGGAAATTTGGGACTTTCCAAGCAATACCGTTCTCTATAGTTCAATGTTTTAGGAATGTGCGGTCTGACGTAGGTTATACAATGTGCAGAGAATTGGGACAATTTCAAATCAAAACTATTGAATTTCCGACCTCAAGCTCGTGTACAAGGTCATGAATTAAAACTGAATACAAAGTTACAGTGTTTTCCAGCCAAGTTTAGTTGGCAGATTGCGAAAATGGTAGAAGCTTTACAATATGTAATTTATCACAATATTTAGTAATATGCAGTATGATTATCCATTCATATCGAATAATTTGTGGAATAAAACAGAGCAGGTATTAAGAAGCTATCATAATTCATATTGCATTTTACGAGTTTATTAAGTCAAAATGTTGCCCTCACCTCATAGACGAAGAACCAAGCCATGAAGAAAGTTCCGATACTCATAAGCAGGACAGTAAGCTGAGAGTAGAGCCCGGGGTTGATAGGGGAGGTGTGAGGAATGTAATCTAAATCCTGAAATAATAGATATGTGACGTGACGGAAGGTGGATTTATGATTATGAAGTTTTCTGGTCATCGAATTCACGTACAAAGGCCAAAGCTGTTCTAAAAATAATTTACTTGGTCAATGGGTAATGTGTGTAAAATGTTCTCTCCATGAGGTAGTCATCGTATTGAAAAAATTTGTCATGTGAAATAAGGTTTATACTCTCAAGCCTTAAGCTCAGCCGCTAGCAGTGATTATCTCAGCAAGAGGAAAGCGAAATGTTGCTCTGACCTTTCTTTTCTGAACGAACAATCATTTCGATTTTTACCCTTTCATCAATACATTGGCTCGTTGTTAATGCCCTATGCCAGTGCGAGAGTCACACGGCTAAGATTTTTATCAGCCACCAACCATATCCAATTGGTAGACCACTCAACTAAACTATGCAGAGGTTGTCGGATCATACTTGACTCGGCAAAAGAAACAGGTTTTTTGAGCACATTCGGTGAAATATTTTTGAGGCCACCCAAATTTCTATGGCAATGTGGCAATTATAAGCATCTACCATTAGCATATCGAGATCTTTTCAAGACACCTTTTATATCTTTAGTTTTTCTGGCCAAAGAAAATATACGCAGTGGAAATTTATTACACGAATACTAAATTCCATTACTTATGAATAAAAAATAAATTTCTAACCATGTCTTATCGATCGTAAACCGAACAAATAACCAGTTGTTTGAACTCTCCTCTTCTTGCAGCTACAATAAATGATTTTGTTACACTTTGTCACCTCATATAAGAAGATATGAGGCCAATACGAAGTTAGGTATTTTCCTATTAACTAGGATGAATATTTCTATAAATAAGGAAAATGGGAAAGAAAATTTCAACAAAAAATAAAAACACTGTCGTATCTTGATGTGATTTAGAAGTTACTCAATAATATCAAATAAACAGAATGTACAATTATAAAGTTAATAAACCTAGAAACAAAAAAGCATCATAATTTAAATGTCGTGATTCTGGTAATCATTTATCAAACAGAAATAAATTCTCTAGAGGTTGCATTGCATAATGCATGCGCATGACACCAAGTTTATGGAATAAAATCGTGACTTAGAAAATGATATAACAGCGCAATACCCGACATAGAAGAGTGGTTTTTAAAATTAAAATTCGGGAAATGCCAAATTCAGCGCTAGTTTAAATACTCGCATTTTGCGTTTGCAAATATCCGATGGAAAAAGCAGAAATTACAATTACATGATTTTAATAATATTGAAAAATTTCTTGGGAAAGGAAGAAGGCCCGGTAAATAGAGGGACCCGGTAAATGGAAGCACGGTAAATAGAGGTTTTACTGTGTATGAGTTAGCAATTGCTTCAAAATAATTTAACTAAACTAATGCCTTTCATTGCTTTATACCCCACATTAAATTTTATTAAAATGTTAAAATAACAACAGTAGCTAAAAACAAAAACATTATTGAAGCGATACATTTGTGTGCTTTTACTGAAAGAGATACATCCACTTCATATTGTGGTATGATCACTTATACACCTCGCTTTTATCTGGCATTACAGCTACTATATAGTATATACGCGCTATGTATAACAAAACCTTAAAATAACTTATCCCCAGGCTTTCAATTCTGATACAGTACATACAAATTTAAGTAAAAAAACTCTGTGGCACCCTAAAACAATATGCAGTTATAAATAGTGAATATAACAGAAGTGGTTCTGGATTTTTAGCACTACAGAAACCGTTTAAACTCCCAGGTGTAACCTACTGAATTGTTGGTTCAGGTGAGGTGACATACTTTAAAAATCCCAATAACACCACGACAACGCCTAAAATTATGGGCAAAGCATGGGTCAGCATCTTGGAGTGTCCATCTCGGATCAAAGCACGTCGCTTCTTCTTACTGCTCGCTGTATCTTTTTTCGTTTGGGACGTTGCTTTAAACTTCGGCATTTCTGCTAAATTAAGACTGTCAAAGAAGGCTACAATCAAAATATCTTTTATATTGTGATCCAAGTTATGAAATGATTATCATCCTGTTGTGACCAAACTTTACGGCAACTAATGTATCTACTTTGGCACCTACCTAACTCATTATCATTGAACTGATCGAAATTTCAAAGATCTTGGGTAACTGACCTGGCATATTTTGCCATTACAGTACTTTTGTGTCATCAACCACAGAGTACAGACTGATGTCTGGTAAGCAAATGTCGTGGTTCGTGGCATAAACAGTAAAACTCGAAACATATTACAATCGATATAATTTTTGATAAAAAATAATCATTGATGTACCTTAAGGGGGAATTGTAAAAATTTAGCTAGACCAACGGACTGTACAGGAACCTAAAGCACCGTAACGGGCATCAATTGCACCACTTATTTTTTGATTCTAAGATGACGCATTCTTAAAAATCGCAAAAAGAGTTTTTTTCCGATAATTTGGAAATTTTTGGAAATTTACATTGCATGAATACAACTCAGCTGTTTTTGATTGAATCATGCTGAAAATTTGCACGAATTTTATTGATACCTTTGTTAAGCAGCTGTAAAAATTTCACAAAAAACTGATAAAAGTTGACTCAATGGCACCCGTCCAAAGTTGCCAAGTCCCAAAAATTTCTTTTTTATGTTAACTAACTTTGAAAATTTGCACACGCTACTGTGAACTGTCAAGCACCTTGAAACTTTGCACACAGGTAGAAGACCTCGATAGAAAAATTTTGATGCTCTGGAAAGTCTGTTTCTAAAGGAAGGGGAAAGGTTTATGGACACTTGAAGTAAAAGTAGCAATTTTTCTGCCAAATTTCAACTTGAAGACAAAAAATTGTTAGAGCCACCCTTGAGTTGTCTAAATGCCAGATATAAGGTCACTCTTTACAAACATACTTTATCTGACCCGCGTGTATTGGTTTTGGGCTTAAAATAGGATATCAGATACACTTTAACTATACCATATTTTGCCACTCTTGGACAACTAATGTTCTCTAGCGCATACATTTTTTATTTTAGACTATTTTAGACCTCGGCAAACGTATTTTTTGGTCGAAATTAGCTGAAGAGGTCTCTTTCACATCAATACAAAGATAAAAATTTTCTTACTCAAAAGAAAAATCTTTTGCAAGGGTCCCCCCTTGTGTTCAAAATCGAGAATTTTTAAGAAAAACTCATTAGTTACAAAGATTTTCATGACACACTTTCTTAGACTATTTTTAAGCATAGAATTCAAATATGACCATGAAAATTGTTCAAAATTTTCAGAAAAGGCAAAACAAAGAAAAATATACATAAATCACAGAAAGTGTTGTTATGGTAAACTTAAAAAAGTGTTCGATTTACAGCCCAAAACCAATACACCCGGGTCGGATAAAGTATGTTTGTGAAAAGCGCCCTTATATCTGGCATTTAGACAACTCAAGGGTGGCTCTAACAATTTTTTGTCTTCAAGTTGAAATTTGGCAGAAAAATTGCTACTTTTATTTCAAGTGTCCATAAATCTTTCCCCTTTCCTTAGAAACAGACTTTCCATAGCATCAAAATTTTTCTATCAAGGTCTTTTACCTGTGTGCAAAGTTTCAAGGTGCTTGACAGTTCACAGTAGCGTGTGCAAATTTTCAAAGTTAGTTAACATAAAAAAGAAATTTTTGGGACTTGGCAACTTTGGACGGGTGCCATTAAGTCAATTTTAATTAGTTTTTCGTGAAATTTTCACAGCTGCTTTACAAAGCTATCGATAAAACTCGTGCAAATTTTCAGCATGATTCAATGAAAAACGGCTGAGTTTTATTCATGCAATGTAAATTTCCAAAAAATTCCAAATTCTCGGAAAAATTTTCTTTTTGCGATTTTTAAAAATGCGTCATCTTAGAATCAAAAAAATAAGTGGTGCAATTGATGCCCGTTTGGGTGCTTTAGGTTCCTGTACAGTCCGTTGGTCTAGCTTCCACAAACCCCTGTTTTCTACAATTCCCCCTTAAAGGGATGCTTATTAGCTATTATGATTTATGGTCGAAGGGGATAATTAACATATTTTCATTATAAATTATTGAACAAATATTCTTTGGTTCAGCTCTAGACATCAGAACAAAACAGATCCGACAAAGAATAATGCCTCACAATCAAAATTTCCACACAAATGTCTTTTAAGAAATATCAAGAGCATCATTAGGGTGGTGGCAACCACCCCAGAAAAGACACTTAACCTTTTGAACCTCGAGACTATTCTTAACCGATTTCCCGTCCATTGTCTAATTTTAGCCAGGGTTCAAAAAAAGAAAAATAGTTGCCACCCCCTAGTATGACAACTTGAAGTGTGTATACGACCCACCCCCGACGACGCTTTTTTGCAAACGAATTGGAGCCCAAACGGTAAAAGATGGAGACTTGAAAATTTTAGATAAGGTAGATTTCATCACGTTCAGTCCATTAGGCTATGTTAAAATTTACCCTCTAAGGGCCCTTTAAGGCTTAAAGGCCCTTAAAAAGGCCCAAAAAAGTCTACAAATCAGGAGACGAGTTGGAGTCCAAACGGAAATTGGTTGAGTCATGAAAATTTCAGATATTGTAGATTTCATCGGGTTCTTTGGCTTAGGCCATGTGAAAAGCTGATCTGAAGTCCTTGAAGGGCCTTGAAGGGCCTTTATAAGCCTTAAAGGCCCTAAAATGAAATTTTTAACTTTACGCTAGAAGAAAAGTTTGACCAATTGCAATATTCTGACGTAAAATTTGACGGGGAATCCGAATTTGATAGTTTGGAATCCGAAAAATCATCACGTGCCCCTTAAAAATGGAAATTTTAAACTTTCAGCTAGGAAAGTTAGACCAGTATTTTGACGTAAAATTTAACGAGGAATCCGATTTAGATAGTTTCGAATCCGAAAAATCATCACGTGACCCCTTAAGTGACCCCTTATAAGACCCAAAAATTGAAACTTTCAAATTAAAGCTGGAAGGAAGGTTAGACTTACATTTTGACGTCAAATTCAACGGCGAATCCGATGGTGGCAGTCCCGAAGCTCAAAAACTTTATTTAATCGTGGCCTATTATATGGCCCTTGTTGACTTCCTATTGCCCAAAAATGAAAATTTTTAACTTTGAGGTAGAAGAAAAGTTAGACTAGTATTTTCAAGCAAAATTTGACAAGGAATCCGATTAAGAGGTCGAAGCCGAAAAAAAATATCACGTGAACCCCTAAGTGACCCCTTATTCTTAAGGTAGAAGAAAAGTTAGACCAGCATTTAGACGTGAAATTACAAAGAATCTGAAAACCACGTGTCTTTTCTGGCTAGAGGCACGCTTTGCGTTTTGCAACTGATGTACATATAAATATTATGAGCATCATATATAAATTTTGGAAGCAGGGGCAGCTTAACCAAAAAGTTTAGGTATGTGAATAAATTAAAGCTCGCAGATTAATGCACTTATGGATTGATCAACTAATCTTATTACTTAACTGCTTGTACAGGACACACCATCGAAAGAGCTGGACCGTTAAAGTTGAGCCTAAATTCGTGATCACGATTAATTAGAGATTAATTTCGAATACAGAGTTTAACAATGACGTTTGACACAGAGAACGAATAAATCTACAAAAGTGTGTCGGATTGTGACGGAATTCTAACGCACAGGAGCGTTGCATGTTACCACACGTTTTATTCATTCCAAGTTTCTATACCAGGCTTCTAGATAAAATAGACGGCCACACTGGCAAAACAGGGAAATCTTCGTTGATGTTTACTGCACGTAACTGTATAATTTATGAAAATAGATTAGTTAGTACGGTATGACTTTGTCTAATCAGTGTGGCGTCTATATTAATGTCTATATTGGTGTGGCGTCTATGCTAATTTCTAATGAAGCGAGTGATACACACAGCTTTGAGTAAACTAATGCTGATCATAATATGTGCAATGCACAAACCGATCTATAAAAGACTTGAACTCGTCATCGTGTGATACAGAGTATCCTGGTACCAATTAAAAAACTATAGTCAATACGAAACGAGAAGACATGCAGAAAAAAACCTACAAGAATGTAAGAAAAATCATACAGCCTAGCTACATGCAGAGACGTAAATGAAGGGGAGCAATCAAACAACAAACATATGACTATGAAAAATTTTCCAAAATTTAGTAATAACAGCAGAAAAAAATTAGAAGCAACTACGGCAGGGGATAAAAGCGACCATGACTGTTCTTTTCATTTGGCCTTAATCAGGCTCAAACATTGGAAAAAAATTTGACCATGGCCATGGTAAAAATCCCAAATGGTGCCATTTTTAGATGTCGGGTAATGCCCCCGGCCCCCCCTGGCCGCAATTTGCCGAAATAATTTTCTATTAGAGAATAACTGTGAACAACATAGGACGTTTTACAGGACCCATTGTTCGCTGCCAGAACCCATTGCACGATTTAGGCACACATTTTATATGCCGGTGCGCAATCAGTCCGATTTAAACGTCCTATGTTGTTCACAGTAAGCCTAAAACTTAAATGCAAATATGATATAATCTTGGAATCAGACGGCAACAATTTTGATTAAACTACATTCGACCATTCAGTGAATGCACAGAAACTGCTTGAATAATTGTAAAATTATGACAAGTCTACAATGTAAAATTGTTCATAAAAGGTAGTATGTTTATAATAAGAGGGGATTTAACTTCTTTGCAATATCAAACTACAAAGAAAACGAACAGAGGATCGCATTAAAGAAAAGAAATAGCCTCACAGACAAAATGCTTGAGACAAGACTTCTTTTCTTGAATCATGTTTGTTTAAAATCACCTCTATAGTAATATACTTTGCTATAAACTTCTATACGTATGTAATAATTAATAAGTAATATATCTCACATACTTTAATTAACGATCGTGTAACAAGTGGTAGAAGACGAGTACAGAAAAACGTTATATGGTTTAAAATCGTATGGCACATTAAAAGTGCTCATATCGTCGAACAAATGCTAAAGCTTTTATTCTAAACCTTTCTGCATCTTCCATTAATTGAACAACAATTCTTTCTTCAACTCACGAAATTCACTGCTATATTTATGTCATAATTTGATAGGCATTTGCCTTTCCAATAACTTCAAATGATTGACATCTTTCTATTTCATAATAATTTTCAGCACCTCAGAAATTAATGCATTAAAAGTGCTCATACACATTAAAGCGCTCATATCGTCGAACAAATGCTAAAGCTTTTATTCTAAAATTTTCTGCATCTTCCATAAATTGAACAACAATTCTTTCTTCAAGTCTCGAAATCCACTGCTATATCAATGTCGTAACTTCAAATGATTGACATCTTTCTATTTCATAATAATTTTCAGCACGTCATAAATTAACGCATAAAATTAGGCCAAAATTAGTCTTATCTGGATTACATGTTTCCCATGCTACTCAAATCTCGAGGAATAACAAAGCCTTTCAATGCACGTAACACCTAGGAAGAAATATTATGTTGAACAAAATTTGTTATAAAAATATTTAAAATACAGTTAGATACAGATTACAAAAGGTGCTGTATTTCATGGTTCTTTACAGGAGCAAGAGTTATACTTTTATAAAAAATCCATGAAATAATTTGTAAGGTGGTTAAACAGTATGCTAACTGTATTTGTTTAAGGCTTTGCTACTAGAAGCAAACCCCAGTACTCGGACAAGCTCTTGAAAATGTCATCCTCATTTCACATCGAGATTTCTCCCAAAATAAAAATGAAAAACAGGTGAAAGAGAACTCGCACTAAATCATGACTACGATTAAAGATGCAAACAGAGGATCATTTGAGGGCCGGGAATAGCATCAAGCTCCCAGGAAACACGGAATTGAATGCCACGCTATGGGGTCTAGACAACACTCATGACCCTCAATCATGTTTGTTAACATTAAGAAACATAATATGATATCTTTCATATCCAAAAATTCCCACTTTATTACAACAGCAATGAAATAGGCCAAACAGAGGACCACTTAAAGAGATTGGAATAGTTTCAAACCAATGAAGGGTAGATAATGCATCAAATTCATTGAGTTTGAAACAAGACTCCGTTCCTTTGATCATGATTGGATAAAAATATAATCAATTACATACTAGATATAACATCCTGATACTTCAAAGAAAATGGTTGGATAACCTATTGATTGAAAACTTTGCAAGTTTTTATGCATTTATGCTATCAAGTACAAGTGAATTAAAAAAATTGTAAACTTTCTTCATAACCTCAAAGTG
>JH153136.1:27267-39298 GCA_000226015.1 Mnemiopsis leidyi
GAAGTTTATTAAGGTAATGCTCATGAATCTGTGCGTGCCATACTTGCACTTTTTTGATAACCCTTAGAGCCTTTTGGGCCGCACACAAGCCAGTAGCATGTGCTGTCCTGCAGTGGGGCGTCTTTGTTATCAAAACTGTTTCTTAGATTCTTTATAGACAAACCACAGACTCTACTGCAGACCCTAACTTTATTTCCAAAGCAACCGATGGCCCCAGTCCTGCATGATGCATTACCTTAAAAGTTAATACTCAAAATTGTGATCATGGTTGATATATTTATGATATGACATTGTTTGATTGCACTGCTAATAAAATTAACTATTGTCTAACTATTGTCTTATATATTAACATCTATTAATTTTGTCTTGATGCTTTTTACTTTTATTGAACAAATTTTTATTTGAAGTTTAGAATTTTTACATTTTAGACATTTTAGGAGATTAGGTGTGATGATGCTGGCATCATAATTCATTATTTATTTATTTATTTATAAATCGATATTTACTATTTATGGACGAAATATGATTTGAGAATAAGGAATTAGTGTTTATATAAATAGAATATTTCGTGAAAAGCGGAAGGATACATTTCAATTTTCATTGTGTAACATTAAAGACGAGAAAATAAAACTTGTTTAACTTGAAAACTTTAATTTAACTTGAGCTCAAAGAGTGGCCCTACAAAAGTCTGTTATCAATGCAGTTTTCATGTCTCTTCAACAGAAGGTACTTAAGTAAAATACAATTTTATTTTCTTGGCATTTTATTCAATCAAATTATAAAATAAAAATCCTTGTTTGACTTTGTCCGACCCTCATTCGAAGCGAATAGAAAAGAATAAAAGGCGGGAGAATAAAATGACGGGAGGGTGCGCGCTGCTGTACAAAAATCCCAATCATTTTCCACATTGTCAACACCACGCAGAGCACGCGCGCGGCAGCAGCCAGAAATAAGCAATATTTGGGATATAGATATGCCTTTAAAAATAAAAAAGGATATTCCTAAACCCATCTGAGTTTTAACACGATTCTTCAACACTGCTATAAAGGACACCATTACTCGCCAGTCAATATGAGCATTCAGGGGAGCGCAATTTCTGTAGTCCTCACGGAGAGCTTTTTTGCTTTCCCGTGGATGAAGATGAATAAGATTTTTAATTTTTTAAAGTTGCGTTAGGAAAAAAACTATTTATTATTTTTTACATTGACAATCAACAATATCATATATAAAAATATGAAAACGATATGGCCAGCCACTCGAAGAAATTTAGGTAAAAAAATTAATCGCGTGAAGCCAGCGCATCCACCGTGCCATGCGCGTGAGATGGCCACTTGCGCGTCCACCATAAGATGGCCGCACCACGTACATCATGAGATCAGAGATGGCCGCGCCGCGCTCACCACAAGATGGTCGCGCCGCGTACACCATGAGATGGCCGCGAACGCCAAACACTCGTAGTAGTTTTCGTTTAAAGACAACGTTAGGTCGCATTTCAGACTTGGGTAATATTTAATCCCTTTAGTTTAAGGTAAGTGTAACGTCTAGTAAAGTAAGAAGAGCCAATTTACAAAGCGAACAATTATGTATTCATCATTGTGAAGAGACTTCAGGGTGTATGGGTTGTTCAAGTTTTATTGGTTGTATGGGTTTTACAAAAATCGACTACCAGTTTTTACAACATACAATGTACAAGTTCAAATCCATAATCTCGTTTTCAAGTCCTTCTTGAAAAAAATTTCTCCTCAATCAATTTTTTGTATTTGTAGTGTTGCAATTGTTTTAAATGGAATTTGTAATTGTTTAGAATAAACATTATTCAAGCTCCTCAAAACAACACTGATGGCAGTCAGAGGGTTCCGAAAAACCAGAAACGTCACGATTTCGGAGCTTGACTTAAATCTGATAGACTTCTACATTAGATGAACCCTCTTTAATTCGGTTTTGCATATAATTTTTATATTTTTATAGAGCTCTTTATTCTTTTTCTTTATATGGGGATATTGCTGAATCATAATGTAATTTGTAAATTTTACTTATTCAAGTTAAACAATTTTTATTTTCTAGTCTGCAATATTATCTATTTATCGCTGAGAGACGTTCGAGAGGTGACCTGATTGAAGTTTATAAAGCTAGCCATGGCTTATCGCAGTTAGCCGGTATTCTCAATTTTGGTAGATTTGGATTAAATGTGATTTGTAAGCCAGGGAGGAGTAAAGATTCGAAGATCAATCGTTTAAGAAGAAACTTTATTAATCATTGAGTTATGTTATCATGGAATAAGTTACCTACAGAGGTGAAGATTTCGCCCAGTTTAAATGTTTTTAAATCTAACTTAGAGATTTTCAAGTGTAAAACTAAGCTTTAGGTGGATGTTGTTCAGGAAATTTTTGGCAAATTTCCGACAAAGTTTTAAATAGAATATAGAATATAACATAATGACATACATCATCACATGTAATCAAAACAATTTAGTAAAAAACTATAAAACTAAGAGGCTTATAAAACAGCCCAAATTCAATACTGTAAAAATTACTACAAATTCTGAAGGAGATAAAAAAATCGATTAAAAACAAAATGCTGTTCGTCTGGGTTAATTACCAATATATACAAAAACTGCATAGAAGAGTTGATAAAGGTTGGTACATGAAATAAAACAAATAACTAACTGCCCATGCTACTACTAAATCCTCGCATGTTAATGCATAACTTTCTAGCTGCAATTGGATTTGTGCTAAGGTATTCATTATGCCTAGTTTTATTGGCCAAATAGGACTTCCCTTCAATTTTTGACAGAACAGTTTTAGAAACATTCCAATAATATGCACTACTCTCACATCCAACGTTTTCCATATTTGTCTTTTTAAAATGTTTTAAAATGTTAAAATGTTCAAATAGAATTGAAGATGTAAATTATTTAGAAAACAAGATTAGACACAATAGCTTCCTTAAAGATAACCCAATTGTGGCTAAGAAGAAATTTATTAACATTTATTAAAGTATTTTTGTATTGAAATATTTGATATTTTTAAGATTGTATGATATTTTGAGAGAGTAGGTGTGATGATGCTGGCATCATTATCTATTATTTATTTATTTATTTATAGAAATATATCTTCCGCATTTCCCGAAAATATTATCAAATGCACGATAGTATCAAAGAAATATAAATAAGACAAATTTTAATTTTGACCTGCTCATTGGTTAGCTATCCTTTATTTATATTAGTTGGGTAATGCATTTCACCATTAAGTGAACAGATGGGTAAATGCGGCTGTAACTACAAACAATTTTCTGTTGACTCTAAAAAATTAACGATTCCGATACCGTTTTTGTTGTGTGAAGCTCTCTTAGAAATATATTAAATCATAGATACCCTAATAAAATTTCCGATGTTAGCTTGTATAAACACTGTTATGTTGGACAGAAATCGATGGAGAATGTTAGGAAATGTTTTGCGTGGACCAGCCTTTAGCCCCCTTTTTGAAGTTAGCGCCTTGCAGTAACCAGGGCGAGTGGAAAGACCTCAAACCAACCTATTTTCATTGATTAAATGCTACCTTAAAGACCGTAACATTTTCTTAGATAATTTAAGTGATCTTACATATTTAAGAAATCTTTCCTCCAATTAATTCATATGAAGAAGACTTCAATTTGATAAAGGTTTACTTGATGACAGTGAGAAAGATTAGGCCTGTTGTCTAGACCTTCAGAATATATATGTATAAATATTTATATATACGAGTTGGTGGTGTAGTGGTATCTACCCCGACTTTCTACACAGGAGATCTGGGGTTTGATTCCCAGATCCGCCAATCCTAGAGGAGTGTGCTAAGGTCATTTGCCTATGCAATCTTCTTGGGTTGACTCAGCGGAATTACCGGGAAACCTTGATTGAGGGTTAATTGAGGAGAGTCTCAGTTAGAGATCTAGGTGTAACAAATACAATATAAATAATAAATATAAATCAGAAAATAGGAAAATTTTGTATCTGAAAGATCTAAACTACACTTACGAACGCATTAATCAATAATAAATATATAGATATATATTGAAATTGCAGTTGAATCTAGCTCTCATACCCCTTAAGATATCCTGAAAATTCACATCCCAAATGATTATCTTTCGGATGTGGGGTTGATCATTGCTCTATCTCAAAAAATGTAGAAGATTAGACGTTTCCAAAATGGGTGAAAATCGGTCCTCAGAGCGTCAGTATCTATCTATCTATATATCTGTATATGGGTACTAACAGATTTTGGTGTATTATCCTTTATATATAGGGGCTGGCAAGAAGTCTCAGATGTGCGCGCGTCCTGGCATGTGCGTGATCTTTAAACTGGCATAACTTTTGATAGGAGTTATATTTTTAGTTATGGTAAAATCCTACTATTAGCTTTTGATTAGAAGATTGTGTTTCTGTTTTGTCAATCGGGCTCGGGTGCTTGCCAGCACCCAAAATATATATATATGTACGACAAGGTAAACGCACTACTTTGAACTATAGTTTCATGTAGACCGATCTTCAGCAAAGAAACTGATCAAACAACTATCACAATGGTAATAAGATGTGCTGCTCCTTTATAAATCTGTGTTGTTTAAAAGAAACTTTAAACTTAATTGCAACTATTACTAACTATTTGAACACAAGTATTTACAAATATTTACAAATTAACAACTGTACATTAAAATTAACATGATTACAGGCACTTTCTTAATAAGAGCTTGTTCATGTGCCTGCACTTGTTTAAAATTTCTCTCCTTTTATTTAGCAAGTTTTTGTGTTTGCTGGTTAAAATGCAGAGTTTTTCTGTAAGGCACAAATCGCAGGCTCTCATTCCACCTCTGTATGGCTGGCCGTGTCTAAGGATAGTCCATTTCAAATTGTATGGGACATGTGCACAACTAATACATGATAAAATCTAGTAAATGCTTCCCTTTGCTACATTAAAAAAATTTCTTTTGATTTGATAGTAAAAAACTCAGGGTAGCCAATTTTCTATAGATTTCCACCATCATCTTAATTTCTTTTCACCCCTTGAAATGGCTAGCTACTAAATCACCTTAAATTTACTCCACTGCTTTGACTTTATTTAATGTAAAGCAAAGAAAAAAGAGGCTTGTTAGGTGACAGGCACAGTTAAAATTGAATAGATTCCCTCACCGTGCATTGATTGCCATATGATATGACACCTTTAGTTTTATTATGCTATTTCAATGTTCCTATTTTCATGTTTGATAACTGACACAATTCAGGGTGGATGTTTTGATGTTATTGGCTAGATAGAAGAGCCTACTTTTTAGCCTGTGAGTACCTTGATTTTGAAGAAGAATATTTTGTTCAAGTCCCATAATAAGAGCTTATATGGCTGTATTTTTTCATTAATCGAATTTACTAGATTTTTGTTTTAGTATAAAATAACAATAATATGCATGGTAGTCGGTAAGTATATGTACTTCTTACAAAGTCAATGCAGCAAACAGCCCACAATCTTAGTAACCCATAGCAAATTATATAATATTATTCATAGGCGGGTTAATGGAGTGTACAGTAAAACCTCGATTTACCTTACCTCTATTTACTGTGTCCCTCAATTTACTGGGCCTTCTTCCTTTTCCCGTGAGGCCCGGTAAATAGAGGTTTTACTGTATTTATATTTATATAATAATAATTATACAAAGGGTTACGGCTTCGCATGCTTTTTCACACAACTTTTCAGTGCTTACGGCCTTCTAACCATGTGTAGCATTATTTGGTTTTTTCAAGCAAGCAAGAAATTTCGAAAATAAATTTGCATAAGATATTGGACCTACCCCTTTTGACTCTTGTCTTTATTTGTGCATTGAGCAGTGTAGGTATATTTATCCATATATCATATCAGTTTATGAAGCATTGAAATATAATTCCAAATGCTGCTGGAAACAGACATGACCATGACATAATTTTAGGACTTAACTTATCCTAACTGCATCGCTAAAATCCTTACTGATCCCTTTACTTAAGACAAAAATATGTACAGAAAAGGTTAATAGGTAGTAAATTTGAGTAAATGAATACTGGTAGTTGCCACTTTTAAAGAATTTTGCATTAAATTTAACCGCAATAATCTCAGATTTCATTTTCAGGCAGTCGGTATGGCATCAGATAAACATTTTCTGTATCATCTAATCATTAGGTTGGTAAGAAAAATAAATGATAAATCATAAACGTTCTAGTGATAGCAAAACTGCTTGATAATCCGATATGTAGCCATGTTTTGATATTCATAATAATCTTAATAGAATAAACTCTATAAACTTGGCACTTATCTTAATTCTGGTATTTCCAAACACTGGTTCTGTTGACTTGAACTTTGTTAAGTATGAATGTCTGGTTGAAGGATCATCACTGATATCATCAAACTTCAGTCAGTTGTATCACGATGGGTTTGGGCCACATGCCAGTTTATTGGAGCAAGCTGCTCTAAGTACCAATCGAGCTGTTGGTCCATCTGATAGGCTAAAACAAATGTTGTCCCTGTGTGCTCACACTGTTCGGGAAGTGGACAACTACTTTGACGAAAAATTCTCTACACAGCCGTGTATGACATTTTAAGTTTGTTTTTTGAATTGTGTTTGATGTTCCTTGTGGAGTTCTCTTCAAATGTTACGAAACTAACTCATCTTAGAATCCCTGCAAGCTTGCTAATTTTATCATCTTTCAGTTCCAGATGATGTCGTGAAATCTACTGGCTACTTACCATCTGAGAGAATTATAAGAAGTAACACGCCTTCCCATTTCCATCAATTTGCCCGTAGGCGACTTACTGCTGCAAAGAGGCATTCCTTCATGAGCATGAACAGAGCAAAACAACTGAAGTCAAGCCCTAAAACCCTTTTCTCCAACACTTGCCCAAAGACCAGTTACGTTCCCATAATATACTCATCTGCTTCCGAAAGCCCAACAGTTCAAGAAACACCGAACAACCTTCAGGGATTGTTCAATCCTACAAATCAGAGTACTGGCTGCATGTTTGTCAACGACGAAGAGAAAGCGAAATCTGCTGAAGCTGTGAGAGTTCTTCAGACCATATTTCAGCAGAAACGAGATATGCTACCTACTGTCAGTGGTGTGGACACAGTTCCATCCGAAATATCCCAGGATCTCAACACACTTATAAATGCTACAACTAGTGCTTTGAGTCAAAGTACTACTTCACCGGCTACAAACCACCAGTCCCTGACATGCGCTGAAGAGCCAATACAGAGCAGTCCCCACACCCCTGATCGAATGGAGTTGACAACCTCACCAGTGTCCGGATCGAACCGATCTGCATTTTCTCCCCCAACTCGTACCTCCAACTCAAACCCTGTTGTGGAAAACATGGTTACTGATCCTGAGCCGGAAGAACTTAACGAAAGGAGCGGTGGAGGTTCTCCCAAGGATAAAAGCTTGAGCCCTGACATAGTCAGTTCAACTGCTAGTCAGTTTCTACCTGAACCAGTGGTTGAGAAACACTCTGTATCTGAAGTTATGGCTGTAAAGGAAGAAAAAGAGGATATAGACTGCAGCGAAACAGTGGATGCAGCAAAAATCATTGACCAGCTGAGCTCAATGTCGGCATCTGAAATTGGGAACATACAGAACCTAGCAAACTCTCTAACCAACAGCTTTTGTGACACAAACATGGGCGATGGAAATTTGGCAAACCTCTCCTCCCTCTCTATGGAATCCTTGGCTTCTTCCCTGAATCTCTCTGTTGCCAATGTGACCGGATTAGACGGACAATCGGTGCCTACTTCAAGACCTGGTGGAGGTGGACCTGGCGGCGGCGGATACACAGGATCTGGCAAGCTGGACTTCCTGAGCCGACTGGAGGGTGACAGTCCTAGTATGCTGAGCATGATGAGCTCCCAGAACCGACCATCTAGTTCCAGCACGACCCCACCCACTCCAGGTACCCTTGATTTCAGTTACCTTGTCACTTGAACAGCACTGATCTTTCTTATAAAACAATAATTGAATTTTTGTTTCGTTTCTTTGAAATAGTACATACATGTCAGAAGATGTTTTCAGTTATTATCGACTGTAATTAACATAGGCCAACTAGACTAAAGCTCAATGGGAAACGTACCACACGCGTCGCTAAAGAAGGGTGTCCACATACGCTCACAATACCTAGTAGTCTCTCTCTCTATCTCTCCATTCATTCAGAACCTCTCTCTCTCTCTCACACACAAACACACACACAGACACACACGCACACACACACACACACACACGCACACACACACCACGTACACTTGTACATCACCGTGTTTTGTTCCCCTGACTTCTAGATGTTCTTTGTTTCTTTTGTGGTGTACACCCTTGGTATTGTTGCAGTACAGTAGCACATAATCGTAGTGAACCAGCACCGCCGCCGCAAATAGAATGTGAATCACAATGGTACATGTTGTAATTAGTAGATCATATCATGGTTTTTGTTCTTGCACAATGTAAATTTACCAGCTCCATCTTTGATCTGAACACACAAAATTTATCCAAAAGTGTTTGTGTCTGTGTTTTATAGTTGATTGCCAACTTCATGTTATAATAGAACTTACATAATATCTATCTCTCTTCTGTTTGTGCACCTTCACCGAGTGCTGAAGGTCGAAATAAGATGTGAAATATGAACACTACCTGTGTGCGTCAAGCAACCTTACTCTTGGACTGGGGCTTTACCCATCCGTCGATAAGATCAAGATAATATCTCAAAAACCCAAACGTAGGAACAAAGCTGATTTTTGCTGGCTTAAAATGAATTGTGAGTGTGATACAATAACAATGGCATCCGTTCATGAACCTGTCCGTTTATCTTAAAATCGCTTTAAACCCAGTTTATCACTGTGACAAGGTGTTTTCCCGATCCTTCTAGAACAGTCCGGACACAATTGTAAACAGTCCGGACACTATTGTAAACAGTCCGGACACTATTGTAAACAGACCGGACATTATTGTAAACAGACCGGACACTATTGGCGCGAGGCTTTACCCATTTAAAGCTGTTAGCTAGTTGGCATGTTGTAAGACTTAAGAATACAAGTGCCACCGTAGTAACTACAACCGAGCTGTAACCGAATTTACCTCGTGAGGGAACTTTCTTGTTTGAAAGAAAGATCAGTGCTGGTCGAGAGCTGTCATTTAACCCTCATCTACATGATTCTCGTCATGTTTGTAATTCCTTTCTAAAGCCCTCTGATTTGATTACACACCGTCAATATTCGATTCATTTAAAAGCAAAATTTCTAGAAAGTGATCTGGAAAACACCTTGCATCTGCAGTGCCTGTTTCTTTCTTAATGTTATGTTAGCGTTACCCAACATATATGATATATGTGTATATTTGATCAATTCAATATAATATATGGTATGTGTTCTTCTGAAAAATCTTGCTATGTTGCATCATAAGGTAACGACCACTTCAATTACATTCTAACCCTTTAATATTACGCGAGTTACGCCAGTTCCTGAACTGCAAAGATAAACAAATTTACAAATGCACCCCGGTTAACGATAGTTAGCATCCACTTTTTTCTCTCTATCATTTATATATATTTTCAAATTCGATAAGCTATTTCCCCAGTCGTGGATGGAATGACACACTGGACTAATGCCACATTCCTTCGTGGCGATAGTGTTACACGCACGTACTGCACCGGTCCATCTAATATCGATACCAGATGGGCACTAAGCAGTAAGCCTGTCATTAGTTATAATAACCCCTATCCCAAACTAATGTTGATATGATGCCAGTGTAATAAATTTTTGTCGATTGTCAAGTAATTGGGAATCGTAAAATGAATATATGGCATGTTTGATATGCCGTTCGTTAAAAATGACACTATTTAATGGAAACTAAATAGCGTCAATTCCAGCCATACAATTCTTGTTTCTGTTACAAAAAATGAATTTTTACCGCAAAATTAAAACTGCAGTTTTAAATATAACCACAATCAATAGAAAGTCTCATGTGGATATCCAAAAGTTTTGTATGTGAATTATTTGCTTTTGTGTCCTGACCGAGAAAATTATCAGCCCAGTCCACTTTATGTCTTCGAAAGAAAAAAAAACCGTTTATAAGGGATTTTTTTGTATAAGCAGCGGTTCGGCTTCAGCATAACATCAGGCCAATTCACTGGGCAGACTTACTCTCTGTTTCTCACATGGAAACGGTGGAATAGATACAGTATGCTAACCGGAACTCGGGCTTCTGGCCTCTGCTACTATTCCTAAAACGTGATGTAAAAATATCGATGACCTGGCCGCATGTTGACAAGACGGTCAGGGTTACCCAGTTGATGGAGCGCCCTTTAAATAAATACAAAAATGTGGAGTCTTTGCTCCTTTTAAAAAGTTCCCAACCCGACAGTCTATCACATTCTGCCCAATTTAGGGTCGACGTTAAAATCAGCTTCGTATCAGCGACAGAGAGTGTCAAATTTTTACGGCCATGACGTCGGCGGCGTTGAATATTCCCTCGCCGCGTATGTGTCTATTGAATTGATCGTTCAATCTCCCCTGCACCTAATCGATTTAATAGTAATATGGCCCCGTTACATATTTACCGAGAATATAGGAAAGAGCTAACTCCCGCCAGAGCGGCTCCTTGAAATATAGGCTTGGTCACGTGTCAAAGCTAAGTCACGTGTCTAAGGATGTAAACATCACCGCAATAGGAATGGACTGTCAGACTGCAGTATTCATTGACACCCTAAATTAAGCTACTGGCCGAATAGCTCTAAACCGCTTAGATCTGCAGTGTTAAGCTGAACATTGTTCAGACAAAGACCTCAGTTCTTATCTTAAAGCTCTTCTTGTTTGCAAAATATTACCCAGAACCTTATCACAGAATATCGAATATTACAGTCCCAATCTCCACTATTGTATAACATGACTTTGTCCCATTTCTAGAAACTGTTCTAGAAACTGTTTTAGAAACTGTTCTAGTAACTGTTCTAGAAACTGTTCTAGAAACTGTTCTAGAAACTGTTCTAGAAACTGTTCTAGAAACTGTTCTAGAAACTGTTCTAGAACAGTTTCTAGAAACTGTTCTAGAACAGTTGGGAAGGTAAACTCAGAGAGGTAGACATGTGGACGTTGGATAAGTTGAGTACGTGACATTCACAGATTGACTTTCGTTTTATCTGACAATTGATTCCGCCCAGTCCATTCCTTATATTTATACCTCCGGTAAATTAATTCATTATTTCCGCGGCGGTCCCTTTCTGTGAGCCCCTACTGGAGTGCAGCTCGGATATGATATGAACTATAAAAAAATGAATGAAAATCGCATTACACTTAAGTCCACAGCTGTTCTTTGGTACGGTCTATGTCCCTTGAATAACTTGAGAATTGGACGAAAGGGGCCAGTATATACGGTTTTTTTTCAAAGAAAAGGTCAGGTGATTAAAATTTGGCTGACGTTGCGAGAAGACCGGGCAGAGACCTTGCCGTGATACCCGTCTAATTTTACCACTGAGTTATGAGCCCCAGCTCCTGGAGTTCACGACTTATACTGTTTCTACAGAACCCTATTTGATAGAAAGATTTTCCTCGGAATACCTCAACCAGGGTAACGCGCCTCTCGCAAAGTGATTAGAAGGCCAGCTGCACCAGCTTGGTTTTTCTTTCCGGCTTCCACAAATATTTCTCTATAGAATGCTGAGTTCAACATCTTATCGTATGCAGCCAAGCCACGGTGTTTTTAATAATCATAATAAAATTAGGTGAGAACTGCACAGATAGTCTGAGGTATCTCTCTTGTATTTGACATGGCAATAATCTGGTGTCCGACAAGTTTTTGTTTCTTGCTAGGAAAACGATCAGGAAACATGGAAATTGACCATCACAAACGCCAGACTATGCAATGAGCTTGGCACTAGACAAACTAGGATTCATGCAGTCCTTCTTCAGGTACTACTTCCATGTTTCTACTGACCGAAGCCATTTCATGCAACAAGTCAAGTCAAGCCTTCTCTCTCTCTCTCTCTCTCTCTCTCTCTCTCTCTCT
>JH153136.1:46816-65918 GCA_000226015.1 Mnemiopsis leidyi
ACACACACACACACACACACACACACACACACACACACACACACACACACACACACACACACACACACACATACACACGACGTCTCCACACGACCTGTATTCGAGCAGGAAATAGCGATCACGTGACCTAGCGTGGCCCTGTTTGGCCTGGATGCTACTTGGCTGAACATTTGACGTGTCCCACATCCGGCGAGACCTGCACCTACCACTAGCTGTGTCCCAAACCCAACACTTCCTACGTCCAGCTAAACATCCGTCTCATTAAAGTGAAGTGTAAACATACTCTCGCTTTCTCCTGTGTTTGTTTAGAAAGCTCTGTCAGGTCACGTCGGTAAGCCGACTATTTCCCGCACTTTCAACAAACTGTCCAACTCTCAGCTCTCTGCCTCCGAACTCCGCCATGCATAAGACAACTTCCCTCCCCCATTGTTGCAGGCAGTCAAGCAGCAAGAGAGAACCTAGTGATGAGTCATGAGAACGTCGTCACGGCCTTGTCAGAGTTATGTAGTATTGTACTTACATAACATATGTAGTATTGTACTTCTATCCTACCTTGTACTTCTTGTTCAGCTGTAGGTGGTTCACCCTCCCAGACTGTCAAGCAAAGCCATTCAACTGTCTGGTCTAGCTTTGTCTTGTTCCCCGGTCTACTCTGGTGTTGCTCTACATGTTATATAGGCTTGATGTGAGGCAGTAAAGTAGGCGGACTGTTGCATCTACTGGAACTTCAGAACGATCATTTAATACTCTTACTTTATTAATGTTGTGTAAAGACTAAGCTTTTGGACTCGCCACCATGGAAAACAAAAATAATCACATCAATATTCTCATATTTTATGCAAAAGGCAACTTTATGCAACGCTTTCTAGTAGCCTCGATTTACCCCGGAATAAAAACATATTATGGTAGGTTATTCCAGTTAGAATTATATCATTTTTACTAGTGGGTACAGGCCACAGGCGTTGTTACTCATTCCTCATTATTGAGTTATGAGTAACTAGATTCTCGAGTAATTCCACCTTGATAATACTAGTAAATGCAATAAAATCGTATTGCTTAACTCGCTGAATATTTATGCTGGGTGTCAAAGTAGATAAATTGTCGCTAATCACGAGTGGCGATGTTACATCGTAGAATACGCTCACAGCAAATGCGACTTCCTCCTTCACCCTCTCTGATTGAAGTGACACGTATGATAATGCTTTCATACATTACCGTATTTGTATTAGGCTATAAACCATTTATAAAAACTGGGTTCAAGTTCTTGTCATCAGCACGTGAAATGAATGAATGAAACGAAGACATAGTGACATATTGACATACAGACAAAGCCTCACACACACGCGCGCACACACAATAGACACACCACACTCACACACACTCACATAGTCTCATACAGATGCCTCAATTTACCGATCAAACAAGGAAACAGACAATTGAGATGTAGAAAATTCAGTGCCGATCGATATGACCTGATCGATCCTACCCAATGCTTTGACTGGTACTAGGTTGGTATAATGAGAATGTACCACGAAAATATTCATGTCTTCTGGGTTATTAGAAACACACATATCCCTGGCCAATCTTCTTGGTCTTCTATCTGTGTAAAACCCCCACTACTAGACATATGAAAATTAACTGATATACATTATACATTTATTTTGTACATAAGCACCGGTTTTTGCAGTAGGCATCCGTTTTTTACATCATTTTTATACAATTACAAAACTGTGCTAGATTATGGTCGGGTCTATTGTAGTTAAAAGTCGATGTTTAAGCTTTTTTTCCTGAAATTGTACAGAGAGCGTTTAGTGTAAAATGTGAAAATTTGTACATTCTATATCATCAATGACATGGAGATCTTCAGATTCTTGGAATTATTGATCTTCGGGCTCCAGCTATTTGTATCCGCCACAGAAAACTTAGCCTGAGCTAGTGCTCTGTTTGAAGTCGGGAGAGCTAATCAAGCCAGCTAGTAAAACTCCCTACCCGATACGGCAGTCTTCAGTCTAAGCTTATCAACTTTTGTTTGACAGCACTTTTCAATTCGATCATTCGTATATTCATTTGCGGAAAGTCAGGCTCTCATATAAAATTGACATAGAAGCTTCTTTGTCCTGAAATTGTTAATCCATTGAACCAGCAAAAATCAGCTCTTTTAACTTTTCATCGAGTATTTCATACACATAAAAACTAGATCTTCTTGATGAAAGTAAATATTGGCACATTATGTGTCACAATAATTATAAAACATACAAAGAAACTCTTTTTTCATTCTGTTGAAGCGGTTCTTGAATCTTTCTGTATAAATATCCTAAATCTATGTGCTTTATGTTTGATTCTTCATAAAAGCTGTTGGTTTTAAGTCAGTTGTGTTGTGCGATGCTGTGTGTGTGCAAGGGTTTGCTTTTTATCTCAAAAATACAATTTTTATTCTACAGTACTTAATTAATCAGCTGAAATCATGATAATGTAATCCGAGTGATGATAATCATTCCGGATCAAACTCTAGTTCAAGTGTGATATCGCAAACAAGCCAACGAGTTCCATCTTGGGTAAACAAGGTTAAATGTCATGTCTGTCTACGACAAGAAACTGTAAATTTAAGATGTTGTTATTCAATATGTTTTGTCTGCTTGTTGTTTCATCGGTTTGGGTTGTTCAAAGTCATACGACCATCCTAAATCTTTGTCTCTAATCATACAACTCACAACTCCTATGCATACAACTCATTTTCCTCTACTTCATGTAAGACGAGCGCGTATCTTTGAGCGGATGACGTCACCAACATGATGAGATCATCAGCTCTTTTAACAGCTTTTAGAAACACAGTTATGTGTCAAATAAGGAGAACTATTGAGCTCTAGTCTAGTTCTTTAAGAAATGTGTGTGCGTGTATGTTTCTTTACAACAGGGTTGGCAGAAATGTTTTGTTGCCGCCTGGTTTTCCGCAAAAATGAACTACAAAAATTTGAACAACAACGTGAAAATGAACGTTGGATGGAATAATGGCTGCCAGCCCTGTCGCTTAAAGCCGCTGTGCGCTGATCGTGTCCCACGAGAGAGAGAATGCAGTCAATTCATTTCAGGACGTCGGTTCCAGTGCCCGCACTGCAACAAGTGCTACGCGTCCTACGATTGCTTGTCCCGACACAAGCGTATCCACACAGGTGCCAACAAGAAGACATGTCCCACATGCTTTAGGTTGTTTTTCAGGGCAGACCACTTCAAAACCCACACTTCAACCTGCAGCAAGAAGCAGTCAACCAGCCCCAAATCGAGCGCTGCTGCCTCGACATCCCCCACCATCACCACCTCGTCCCTCTCCGTTACCCAGCTCCCGGAGAAGAAAGCTCGCGTCACTTCCGCCTCCTTCTCCACTCCTATCGAGAGTGGCCCCTTTTCCGCCCCCTCCTCCTCGGAGAAGATGTTCGACATCCACTACCGCCCCTCTGAGTACGTCTGGGCGAGTCGGCTGATTGACAACATCCACGGAGGCAGAATGGGAATTCAGGGATCAAGTCCCGGTATACTGGTGCCGCGTATCACTGGCATATCCAGCGGTATTCGCGGAGAAATGTAAACTGTGAAGCTGTTAACAAGGTTTGTCTGTCTCAATTTTGAGACGCTGTCAGAGAACTAATAGCTTATTGATGTTTGGAAGATTTTAGGCGCATGATTAAAAACTTGGGTGAGAATCTTGTGATTGTACTGGTCTTCCCCAACTTGAAATCTGAGAATTGTATCAACCGTTTTTTAAATTTACGCGAATACCAAACTTATCGTTCTGTGCGGATATATTTTTCTCGGCCACAATGACCATCTTAATGTGTAGGGATCATAAGCATGAGCGGCTTCAAATTTTCTACGCCGGTTTAACTCCATGTACTTAATCCGACAAATTCTTTAGCCTCGGCGCTAAATTCCGCTTCTAATTAATTACGAGCCCCTATAATCGCAAAGACCGCATCAACCCTTTCTGCTAAGTTCTATGTAGGCACTAGGCAGCTCCTTTATCGTGTCCAACCAAGATTTCCTCCCCCCACGTCCTTGATTAACCAGCTGAGGTGGTCGTTAGGTCATGAGGGTCTGGCCACTGTCCCCTCATGGGACCTACCTCCTTAAGTGTAATCTCTCACACGGCTTTCGCATTGTTCGGCTGAGAATGAGTGGAAATTTTCAGGTACATCTGATATTGGCCGCTGAGGTAGTCCTCGTTGGATGTTTTACAAAGATAGGATATAACACGGGCTCAAACAGAATTACTTGGCCAGCAAAGCACCAATAAACACGCCAGTATAAAAATGTTACAATTCCGCATATGTTGTTGGAATTCCGCCTTGAGGTTGACGCCAAAAAAAATGGCGCAATTTCGTAATTTTTGATTCTTGTTGGAACCAGCTTCCCGGACAAGATGACGTTGCAAATCAAATTCCTGCTTAAAATTAAAAGCCAACAATTCTCAGATTTCACGCTTGGGGACACCAAAGACTCAATTCTGAGTTGCATGGTCTAGAATGTCTGCTTTACTTGTCGCAGATCCCTCTCCCTCAAAACGCGACAAATCTTAAAAAGAGAGGGGTCTGCCTTATCAAGCTTCGTATATTATATGCACATCGTTTTTTGCTTTTGAGGAGAGTTCTTTAAGGACCTTCATGATACGTTTCTTGTTTGGCTCGACAAGAGCCTTCCTGGTGTACAGCAGCACAACAGACGAACTGTTTCCCCTTGATCGAATCTCCTGTAGCGAGATGTCCCCTCCCCCGACTTTTACAAGACAGTTTGTCTGAAGGCCTGTGCTTGCGCTGAAAGCCCTGGAAGGTAGGAGTCTCGCACGTTGTTTAACAGATAGAGATCAGGCCCAGTGTTTTCATGTGTTTTCCTCGTGTGATGTTTACCTGGACTGCCGGGTTGCCACCTGAACGTGGAACCTGTTTTATTGAATCTGATTTTCTCGTATAAGTCCTATCTTGCCGCCAGGCTTTCCTAAAATTTCTCTTCTTTAAGATGAGGACCGGGTTATTAGAGTCCTGCAAATTTACAAATCATGATATTTGAGCTCTGTGCTCAAGGTGGCAAGATAGGGTTTGAGCTTTGTCAGGACCATACTTATAGCTGTCTGAACTCATTGGTAGTTCATAGGAAGTTGTGACGAAACTATTTGTCGCAACCTCTCTTCTTTGGTTGATGCCACTGCGACCTTCGATCTTGTTTTATTCGAATGTTCCTCAGCTCGGCTAGGTTCGTACGTGGCATCTTCCAATCAATTTATATCACTATTTTGTAATGATTATTAGAGTTTTAAGGCTGCCGCATAAATCTATTTATAGCTGCGCAATGTTTTTGGGATGAAAAATTGTATGGTTTAAGTATTTATATCCCTTGGTTGACTCAATGACGAACATTATGCTTGAAATTTTTAGGCATTGAGAATCTCAGTTACGTTTTTAAAACGCGAACAGATTAGACAGCTGTCAGTCCTCACCATAAAACGCGTCGCAGATCTGTCGGCTTTATCGGATTTGAGTCAACCGGTCGGATTTAGCTTTTCGTTGTTTAGAAAAAAAGATAATTATAAAAACACGAATAACTAACATACCTGTGTCTCCGTTCTGTGTAACCGACCTCAAGTAGCTTTTACCAGAAGACTTCGCCGCGACTTGCGTCCTTTTTTCAGAAATTCCAGAAAATTTCAGCTGCGGTCGGTCTAATTACATTGCTACGAGGAGTAAAGCTCGTGTATATTGTTAATGTTTTGCTATAGATATGAAGCATGGTGCGTGTAATTAATTGTGTTGTTAAATACACATAAACGATGCTACACGTTTATCTGAGTAAAGATTTAGATTGTTCAAATGAACACTGAATACGCTCACAATGTTATGTTTCGCGGGAAGGTTAGATTATGAAGAAAAAAAAGTTGATGTAGCTTTAATCCATGTACTCGGTGTATTAAGTATCTTTATTATATGCAATATATATAATTGCAAACTTTGTATAATTGGAGGGAATTTAGACATTAAATTGATGGAGAACAGAAGTTTTGGGAAAGTTTAGGGTCGCAATTTTTTGTATCTCTTGACATTGTTGCTCAATTCCGATTAGTCGTATGTGACTTGTCGCTGGTCAATCGATGTCACTTGATACAAAAAATGCGACCCTTCCCAGAAATGCCGTTTTCCCAACAAATGCCGTTTTGTTTGGACCGCTTAGTTAGGTCCACTTTAGAATGCTAGACGATGGTTTTCTGCAATTTCCCAGTCGAACCACACTGTCAAACCCCTCTGTTTGTACTTAAGCCCTTGACGGGGCTTCTCAGACGGCCAAATAACATGGCGTGCCTTTCATGTGGTAGTTTTTGTGCTTTGCTTGCAAAATAGACAGCTAAAAGCTTATTTGGTGGTCATTATTAAATCACTCAGTTTCATTTCCCACACAGATCTGTGGAGAAGGCAAGTGAGCAAATTCAATTTTGAAACCCTATCTCTGAACTCGAAAGTTCCTTCAATTATGACCCGCATAATTTTTCCTGGCATTGCAATGTAAAGCAAGGTCGTTTCCTGGCTTCTTTGATCCAATAAGCAACAAGAATCGCATTAGTCCCAGCAGTGCGTGTGTGTAACGAAAGAATGCGAGCAGTTCCATACGGTGAATATTCGCTGTGGGACACCCTTGCTGGAGGAGCCTGAATGGCGCTGGGACTTCTTTGTGTCCATCGTTAACCTAGTTTCTCGCTACACGAACGAGCTTGGTAGCTTTCAATCATAATTGGTTCTATTTATAGGGCCGTTTAGAGCTCTGTCGCTCTTCTTCCTTTGTAGGTCAATGTTACCCGTACAAACAAAGTGGTGTGAAACCAGTGTGGGAGACAGGTGTAATTGTAGCTATACTGCAGCTCTAGTTGGGTGATTATTGGACATCTTAATTATCGTGAGTGAGTATTTGATAAGCAAACATTTCAGTCATCAGGAATTATTTGATATCTCTATTAATTGAAATTTCCGGAACGGTGTTGCGAGTGGCGGCAGCTTTGGCGGCACTGTTTTGTTCCGTTTAGTTGCCGTAAAAAGGCCCGGTGTCGCAACTTGCCTCACTTTTTTGGAAAGAGAAAATTTACCCCGCTTGGATGTCCTTATTGGGGATAATGCCTCCGAGGCCAAGATTCGTTCAACACAAACTTTTAATCTTGCTGCTTGGCTCATGATCACGCACGTTTCTCCATAACCCATACTTCAACTCTATACCAACTATGAATTGATTACAATATATCATGGTCACAACAATTTTTGACTCAGAAGATACCCATATATCATTCATTTAAAAGCCACCACTAATTCCAACTGCCAAGCAATGTAAAAATCAAGCTTTTTCCTTCGAAAGAGGGTCAACTTTATCATATTGAGTTAGTTGTCGCATTTCCATTTTTCGATAGTTTTCTTAAGATGTATCTAAAAAGATGCATTCAGACCATTTTAAGCGTTTCCTGAACGGTTATACCCGATCATTTCCTCATTTGGAATGATTGGGTTTGTTAGTAAAACGAATCTAGCGTGTCTCGGGACATCATCTGCAATAAAAGTGGGCTAAAATTGTTTGGAACTGTCAGTTCCCGCGAGTTCATTTGTTACAAATTTTACCAATTACTGTCATAAATAATGCGGTACTCAAGGCTTAAAGCAAAGGTTGATTGTTTCTATACGTTTTATATGTTTTCAAATATTAGTAGCTATTTTGTAGTGTCGCCTCTTTGGTCAATATGAATTGCAATAGACCATAGAGGGTAACGAACGCGGATTGCCAGACTATTATTATACACTATGTCCGATATACAGTTGGGCTTACCTGAGTACTTTATAAGTGGTTATGTAGAATATTGTCTAGAAGATTAAAATTGTCATTTGCAGAGTTTTTAGCGACCTATTGCATTGCACGCTTATACAATATGAAATAAGAAACTCAAAACTATAAGTAATTGTATGTTGATTACACTTCAGAGAAAACTATGTCTCTCTATGTTTTTCGTGTAGCTTGGCTGTTGACTATATTATCATGTCGTAGATATTTTATGTAGTCTACAAAGTGGATTCTATCATGGTAGGTTACTTGTTAAGTCTTGTTTCTTGGAGAGAACTTTCTAATCTGTAGTATCGATCTTTGAGTGCGGTAAGCTTATGTTTTTTTTGTTTCATTATGCCTAAAAATTTTATCTGAATTGAATTGCCTGCAAGTTTCGAGTGATCAAACTTAATAGTATATATTGATCTATTATCATAATTGCAGCCTAGTCTTTATAATCAAGTCTTAGGGTTAATTAAATTGTAAGGCCCTGTCCATTTACAACGAACCATTTTGGAATATTAATGGGCTGACTTGTATGTTTATAACTTTCATTACATGATAGGATATATACATATGTCTAAGCGCTTTAAATACTAGAATCCTGCAGAATTAATCAATGTCCTTGTTTATGAGCACTTAATGTGTTTCACAGTAAAAATTCTGGCTGAAAGGTCTGCCGCAGGATCGATTGTTTTGGGAAAAATTCCTTAAAAACATAGTTCTAAGGTCTGTCCGGGATTTCTTTACCCCCTAATTTTAAGAAACTAAGACTTTTTAAAACTACAATTCAAAATATAGTCTAAAATTTTGAATTATCTTTTTTCACACCACATATTATGTAATATAAAGATGTGACTTAACGCTCTTGCCGAGTAAAATAAGCGACAGACCTTTCAGCAAATATTAAACGTTGCCAGCATTTTATGGGGTTTATAAAGTACCAGACTTACTTATTATAATGCAATTTTGTTCGCTAATACAGTGTTATGTTGACAATGATCTCAAAAATTGTGTTTCCTTATTCGGAAAACCCGGCCTAGGAATAAAACGTTTTGATTATACACTTTCTTCCTCTGAGTCTGCACTTTTTAGTTGCTCTCTGAACGTGAGTAGAAGGTGTTATGATTTGAGAGGTGTTGTTGATACTCCCTATAAAAACTCGACCACTGATGTCATGTTTTGTGTACTGTATGAAAAAATTGTTCGAAATTCGTTGACAAATCCTGCGTTTTTCTCTTATCTACTGTTTTTGACCGATTGGTCCCGTCATGTATCGTCTTGATGGAGTTCTAAGGAAACCAAAAATCTGGAAAGGATTTCTTGGAATTCCCCGAACTAACGATAAATGTTTCGGAAGGTGTCAAAAATGACTAATTAAAAGCATACGCTGGGACTTATCAAGTTGGTGCGTGTGTAACTTATTAGTTAACCGATTTGCTCATGGCTATACGGTAACATTGAAGAGTTAAAACTCAAGACATCCTAAAGTACGTGGTACCTTGGTATGTGTCTCCTCATGAATCTTCTCTGTAGCTCCGGCCCTATAACCAATACTAATTTTTTTACAGCAAGAATCGCTATTAACTAAACTTCTTGGGTATATTAATTCGTTGGAAAATTGAAATATTTTGGTATTTGGCTTACCATTCATGTTAAAAGTAACCCACCTTTTAAATACAATTATAATATAATACTTTGACTGAAATAAGTGAACTCGCTTTTGCTCGGTCATAAAACCAATATTTAAACCCAAATTAGATTATTCTGAATTTTAATGTTAATGTAAATCTTATTTGCTCGTGTCTATTGCTTACGTCAAGACTCAAGATAATCCTGAACTGACTAATAACCAAATTCTGCAGAAAAACCAAAATCTTTCCTAGAAAAGAGCGTTATATTCGACAGTTTAAAAGTCAGTGCAATGACTCACCAACAATTCCAGTCAAATTACTAGATACAAGATGGAGTTCCTGTACACAGATCCCAGTGTGAGTGCTTGTCATGCTTGCTCCACTGAACATGTGATGGACCGTTCTAGCATGTCGTGGCCGGGTCGTCACGTGACTGGCAGGGTCTTCACGTGACCTGTAGCATGGCAACTCAAGCCGCTGCGTCCAGTGTTCCTTCACACACGTACGGGACTGGCTGTGTTCTTGAGACGGACGCGTATTGCGTGATATCGGACATGAGCTGACTTGTAAATATAATCACACCGGATATCGCGATAAATTTACATCTCTGAAATTGTACAATGGTCACGTGAACATTGATAAGGGGCTTTTGTGTCTGTGTCTAACAAGGTCGTCACGTCTTTTGTCAAGTAAAACGCGAAAGTTACTGTAACTTTCACCTTTCACCTTACATAAGATGTACGCAACGACCTTAAAAGTCTTGACTACTATTAGATTAAACAGCTTCTATCTACAGTATCTACTTTATGTCAGCTACTTTATGTCGGCTTAAATTGTGGGATAGGAGACTTAAAATGTTCAGATTTGGGGCTTGGTGGTTACTACTGGAATTGCTTTGATGCAAAATTATCCCTGGCATTATTTAGGGCCTGATGTAAGTTATTGCAAAATGGGCATGCTAACAAATAAACATTTCATGTGACACATGAATTGGAACCCTGCCAGATTCGTTTTGCAATCTTCTATGATGGAATGATCAAGAAGTTATCGTATAATGAGGTTCAATCACGTGGGTTTTAAAACCTTTCTTTAACTGAAACGCCTGCTGCAAGTTGCAACACAGTTGTGGTTAGTCACAGTTATCCCAACAATAAAGCAGCTGTTACAATCTTTTCCAACTCAGTTTACTACGTCATCTCACATGACCAAACCATACAATATGGCAGTACTAAAGTTCATTCCTCCTCGCAAAATGAACATTTAAATTTACATGCAAGCTGGTCTGAATGTCCGAAGTGTTCTTATTATCCTATCTCTAACACGGCTCACAATTAAAGAGCGATGTCGGCAGCTCTGACTCTAGACATCAGACGAGTGTTCAATGTCTGGTTTCCTGATTTCGCCGAAGCGAGGAGCGATTGTTGCGAACCAAAATGTAGCTATTAATTTCCTGGTGTGCTCATCCAGTGCGCAACAAACACGCACACACACACACACACATACACTCTCTCTCTCTCCACCTCTCTCTAGCCCTAGCATCACGCACGGCACAGACTATTAATAATGTCAGTGTATAATTGCAGGCTATTCTAGTTTCTGAGCACAATAGACATCCTCGTGTATAAGCAGACTATAAGTAATTGCTACATAATAGTAAGTATCAAGTGCTGGTGTAGTGCATGGTCGATAAAGTCATGTAATAAATAAATGAATTATATTTCAATTCAATTCAATTCAATTCAATGGGACACTGTCTAAGAGTCACATACATACTATATAATAATGTACTACAAGTTTTCTCATCCGCAACGTTGCGACTGTTGAATAGACATAGACATTCAGCACTTTATCATTGGAAAGGCATCATTGTCTTCTGATTAATAGGGCTAGTCGTCACGTACATCATATATTAATTATCACGCAATGTTTGTTTATTCTATCATTTACCTGTTCAGCAGCTTCATAGATTTAAGTTTCCAGCATCATATGCCAAAAACTGACTTAGAGGCCACTTCTGTGTGCCTCAGTTCACTCAGTCAAGAATTGTTATAAATAAATCCCAGCACAAAACAGACGAAATATGTCCGCCCCATACAAAAAAATCTAAGCTTGCAATACATACAGACCCGCATCCACGTAAAGAGTTATGTAGGTCCGTTTTAGCGAGCTGCAGGAAAATCTCCCTGTTTGGCCAATTGGAATGTAACCGGGGCCTGTGTATCACATATCCCTTGAACATGAATAATGTCAGATAGAGCGTGTATCACATATCCCTTGAACATGAATAATGTCAGATAGAGCGTGAGAAATCATGAGCCGTATGTGTACAGTTTACACGTCGCTACTTCATCAGCAAGTCAGTATTTCATGTGCAATGTGAGCAATATTCCTGAGGCGGTATTCCTTCCGTTGTATAAAATGAAGCAATTAAATGCTTGCTTTGTTAAGGTTTGCAATTATAATGGCCCAATTAACGCTGATTTTCACTAACCGTTTATCATATTTTTAGTGTTTACGTGAGGTTAGAAAATTCCCGTGCAACTACACAAGATAGGGTGATGGATTACACACTGTGCAAAAGCGGCCTCGCTGCTTAAGACTTCTAGAAATTGTAACTAAATCACGTACGATGATCGTCGGGGAAATAGATTTTGAGCCAGGCAACCTTTTGTTTCACAAACTTCTTCCTAAAATCTCCGAATTAACAAGATTAATTTGCTCCGAACTTGATAGCCCACCCACCTTCCCTTACAATTATCACATCACCCCAATAAGGTTTGGCCTGAAGTTCGGCTCCAGGCTAGGACTTCATTAACATGTGACATAATTGATTTAAGCTTTTAAGGTATTTATCGAGATCCATGAGATAAGATGAATTTTGAGGGAGATGGTAAAAATTAAAGATCATGTATGCTGGATCTGGAGGGTCATTTGTGTTTAAAAAACCGTTTAAGCCTCTTGAATTGATACCGTGAGTTTCGATTTCGGAACTAGATTTGTTTTAAAATCAGAATCTTAGAAGCAGAGGGTCAGTGGTCACTTTGAACTTATAATGGCCCTCATGACCCACCATATGGCATATTCCTGCGCTCGTGATCGTATGCCTTAATTATTTTCTCCCTAACGTAACGCGCGATAATGCCTTAACAGTTTCTAGCAATACGCGCGTTACGCAAGTAACGCGCGTACTTACGTACGTACGTTCGTTAATTATACTACTTACGGCCGGATTTGCTAGACGTTGCCAAGCCCTGCTGCCGCCAGCGGCAGCCTCCGGGTCACAACGTGAGACAAGACCGGACCGCTAACTGCGCGAGCCAGTTTTTTGTCTAATTTAATTCATCAACTTAATCTAATCAACTCCAATATTATCTCCGGTATTAAATCATGTAAACGCACGTACGTTCGCGTATTTGTATTGTCGTGGTCGTACAGGGCGGTTAAGCTTGATGCTGAGCGTAACGTACGCATGTAATTGTACGTAGAATCTTGACAAATAGTTACAGAGCCTGATAGTAAATTAACGTAGCTTATGTTTCTTTGACCCCAGTATAATGACAAAAGACATCTCTACACTTTTGGAAAAATCATTTAGTGTTAACGAAAAATCTTGATGTTTCGTTTAACGATGTAACCGTTCAAATTTAGCTTTTAACCGTAACGTCACGACCAACGTAACCTAATTTTGGGCCGCATCCCTTGCTTTACATCTTGCACTCCACGTACTACAATGCACGTGTTCGCACGTGATTTTATATGGGAACTTGTACACGTGACTACTTTTCGTACGTGGGCCTGTATAATAGCATGGTTGGTTTACACGCACTGCAAACACTGAATCTCTCACCTGCCACAATCCCTCATGTGAGCTATTTAACAATTAGCGAATTACGGGGAGTGTAAACTGCCGAGCAGCTGTAATGCCTGGTACACAATCCACACTCTCCCGCCTTAATGTGGAAAGACAAGAGTACTACATTTTAAGCAGGAGGCCATGTGGCAGGCTCGTATGTATCGTGATTCACACTGTATGGAATGGCATTTGAAGTGCTAAACTTTTCTGTTCTTGAATGTGGAAATAGCAACATAACAAGTAAGATTAAAATAGGACAAATAAACCACTTCGAATCACATGATTATCATTACACTTGTCATCCTGAAAGAATATATCTCGTACTGGCAAAGTGGCAAGTGTTTTACACTTCATGCGAATGTACGTTTTCTCGTGCAAACAGTCCAGTACATTGGTAAACATGTGAGGCGCTTCTCCAGTCTGTTATACTATATGGCCACTATAAATCTATGTTTTACGTCACGTCTTGTGATCAATGTCTAAATTTTAGAGTGGTAGCCTGGGATCTGAGAAATAAAATACCTAGCTTGGTCGTTCCATTATAGCCCCAAAGTTGAAATTACCTAATCGACACCGCAAAATGTTCAAGTGCAAGTGCAAACTAAAATATAAAAGTAGTACTGAATTTGTCACCCTCGTGAAGCATATTCCCCTTCCAAAATTACAAATTAACGAAAGTGGACCTTTACCGAGTTTAGTATTCTGTGTTAATCATTATCAATTTTGCGCCCTACTTTATTGACGTTTTATTAAAGGCTATAGAGAGCTGTAACGATGATGCTAATTCACAATCTTATCGATATGCCAGTTATAATACTGCGAATAATAACAACCAAAATTCCTATTGTCTACACCCTCCACCAACTAATTCGAACTCCGGTTAAGTCGGTAATAACTATAAGGTTACTTGAACATAAATTTAAAGAGAAGGCACACAATGATAATTACTGTAATGCAACATGCTGTGCTGTTTTCTTGTGTTGTGTAAAACTGTGACTGTGTCAAAGGTGTTCTTGTACCAACTACTCTCTTTTCCGACGTTCGGAGGCGTGTGTGGTGCGCGTCCCTCTGCTGCACGTGCTCGTTAAACCAGATCACATCACCCTGAGTGTGTTACAGATTGGAGTGGGTGGTCGCCAGCCAACGGCACGTGCCCCAACAACAACAACAACACTAACGGGCCCCCAACATCTGGGGGCGAGGAGAAGTTTTATCAGTGTCCCTACTGTCCCAAGATCTACACAACGACACAGTCCTTGCACAGACACAAACATTCCCACACTGGCACCAACATGAAGGCGTGCCC
This sequence comes from Mnemiopsis leidyi, assembly GCA_000226015.1. NCBI lineage: Eukaryota > Metazoa > Ctenophora > Tentaculata > Lobata > Bolinopsidae > Mnemiopsis > Mnemiopsis leidyi. The sequence continues at coordinate 61,446 of JH153136.1, forward strand.
GCTTTGCGGCAAGACATCCTACAGGGTAGACAACCTCAAGTCGCACATTCGGAACTGTTACAAGAAACGTCTCCGACTGGAAAACATGCCCGAATACGCGGGGGATAACGCGTGCACACTCGCCGAGAGCACATAGGACTTTAACACGTGATATCGTGATTCGTGACGTGATCCCGTCTCCATGGTAAGGCGCGAGTGCGCTCTTCCTGAGGTCATGCAGTTGTGGCGGCGGACCGTGTCGTTAAGAGATGACGCGGAAGTGTGTTTTCTTCGACCTACAATAGAGGCCTGTCAGGTGTTCTTGTTTGCTCCCAACACCAGCAGCGACATGGACTAACATTACTTTTAATAATCTACAAATAACAATCTTCTGTAAGTTAACATTGAATTTATATATGCACGGCTTTCTACACCCAAGCATCTTCTCCCTTTGTTAATACTGCGGTCAACATAGGTCCGATAACAAGTTCAAAACACTAACTGTAAAATCAATCTACTTTTTAGTACTGGGACTTTGATGCATGGGTTTAGAAAAAGTTTACCATCAAACCTCGGGTTATGTTCCTCTGTGGACGGTGTTTGATATTTGGATTCTTTAGCTTTTTCTAGCTGCTTGGTTGAGTTGGACAATGTTTTCCTACATGGACTGGTATCGGTTGAAAGCAATATAATTTAACAAACAAGGAAAATCTAGTTGTCTTTTGTGTGTATATATTATGGACTATAGAGCTACTGTTCTGCTTAACAGATATGTAATGTTTTTATTTATATTAGTTGTGTTCAACAGTTTAATTTATTCAGTATTTGAAGACCCCAAGCGAATCGAGGGCGGGGTAGATCAGCTGCCCCATCAAACATTTTGTAACTAGAGCTCATTTTGTAGTTGCTAGCATAGAATCAGATGACCTCGCAGTCCTATATGGTCTGAAAGAGAGATTCCACTAAAACGTGAGTTCCCTCTGCGGGAGAGTATCAGTTTACTGCTGGTCAAGTATTTGTAATTCCTGTTATCTAATTACCTGTTATAACTATATTACCTATTACCTATCAATTCTTGATGAATAGAACAAACAACTAACAAAGCTCGTTTTGCGTTCGATTTGGTGTATTTATGTTTGATCTCTAAAAGTATCGAATCTCCCACGCTTGTGATGGTGATTCTGATAAAACAGTATAACACTGGTGTTTTTGTTTGTTTGTCCTTTGTTTAAAAAGCCGTGCCAGCGTCGTTTAATATATGTTTTTATTTAAGTTCTAAAGCGTGGTCTCTGGTCAACCTTGTTGTCAAAGAGATCGCCTGGAGAAAGATTTATGCTGCTCCGCAGAATATTATCTTATTTTATGTCAACCCAACATATCAGCAGGAAACATTCGTACATTGAATCACTGCGGGGCAGCATATACTGTAAATTATATTTCTTAACTCCGTATTTAACATTCTGTAAGGCGGAAAATGTTCTGCAGTTAACTTTTTAAGTTAAGTTTTTAAGTACTTCTGATCTTTAACCCCACGGGAGATAAATTAGTAATAATTCTTGGTTAAATCGAGGTAAATTCTTTACAATTACAAAGTTTTAAACGCGAGCTCCTTAATACTATCGGCGCTAATTATATTATCATATAATTCGCCAGGACTCGTAGTCACTTACGCATGTTAATTGCAATTTGATCTGTGATCAAAAGGTTGAAGGGCTATTATAAATCGCAGGAAGATTCAAAATTACTGTGCCCTTCGTGAGTGTATTTCTAAGTTTTATTAAGGGGAGGAAAAGAGCTGGTGCTCAGATGGTTTTAGTTGCTTTTTTTTTCTTTTTTTTTTGAAAATCGGTCTTTTCTTTTAATACCTTGTTATCAATACAGGAAGAGATTGTTCACACCGATAAACTTAAGATTTCAAACCATAAATGCTGCTTTGTTCCTAGGCCCCATTTCTTATTAGTATTTCATAATCAAATGTCCAAAATGACTGAGAACTTTCGTGAACAAACCCTTCTTGTACTCTTAAATATTTCGAAGCACTATTTTTTCTTATTATTCGTTTCGATAGAACGTGGATTGTTGTATAGCGTATTATCTGCCAAGTAATAACTTTGTAAGTTGTTCGTGAGGATCTTTAGGATCGATGATGTCATGGGTTGAACTGATTTCTAAAAAACCTTCATTGCTCGGCTTATTCTACGCAAAGTGTAGTCCGAAGTGTAAGGGGTACTGCTAGTGCTTTTGTTAAAAACTTTTGTGTGATATTTAACTATGATGTTTCCATTTAGGTATGACGGTGATTTCTCGAAGTATGCGATGATTTTTTCGCATTATCTGTATCAAAAGACCAATTCTAACTTGTTAAAATTAAGAGTCACGAATGAGACCCTTAAAATTGTGAACGCAGCCACACGAGATAAAGTTGCTTAAAAATATTTGTTTAAGTAATAAATGTAGTCACATTTTAGCTTTTTGTTTGATATTTGTTATGTAAAAACGATTTATGATAAACGCTCATAAATCATGCTAACGTTACGGTTTGAATTTCAATGTTGTTGTGGAGATACATGAACTGTGTTGATTGAAATTTCTGAAGGATCTAAACTTAGATTATGCTGAAAGTAAAGAAGGATATACTTATAGATCCAAGATGTGGAATCATGAAAGGACAATTTTTTGTCACTAGAGGAAGCTTACTTAAATTGTGCGGGAAGTACGGGAGATGGACTAAATCTACGTATACGTTGGTTAACAACCAAACTCCTTGTCTAGATTACCTTGCCCGCTGGGTTGACGAGACTTTTTCAATCATGCGTACAATCAGATCGTTCAACTTCAAACGATAATAAGTATAACTTAAACTTCAGACAAACTTTAAAACCTCACACGTTTCCCTTAAGCTCATTTTTCAATTCCGTCAACTTGGTGGTTGCTCTAATTTAACTAAGCATCATGTAAATTTTGATGACCAAACGAAATCTGATAGTCTTTTCCAGTATATTGGTGTTATTTGAACTTTTGTATCTCACATCAACTAAGCTTATTACTTAAAATCTTACTAGATTATTATGTGTATACTTTAAGGGCACGAATGCGTGCTTGGCTACCAGGGCAGTTAGAATATTTATCCGCAAATTGAGGGTATAATTGCCGAAAACATGATCAAAATTTTAATCCCTTAATTCTATTTAACGTAAGAATTTATGTACTGTAGGTAGGACGTTTAAGTTTCAAGCTGCAAGTCGCAATGCTTACTATCTAGTAGGAAAAATTATCAGCTACACGATCTGACGTGGGGCTAATTGATTAAAGCACCTCAGAACAAAGGATCACTAGTAGACTGTAAGGCTTACAATATACTGCCACTAGTAGACTATAAGGCTTACAATATACTACCACTAGTAGACTGTAATGCTTACAATCTACTACCGCAATTAAACTTATAAGGCTTACAATCTACTGCCACAATTAAACTAAAAGAATGGATTGAATACAGAAATTTTCAGCCTTTCTATCTGCCCGTAGCTGCAAATCATGTGAGATGAACTTAAAGCAACAAAATCTTTATTTTTGGCTAACGTACTCCAGCGATCTGAACATCATATTCATAGACAGTTTTTTTCATGTGTAGAATCGAAAAGAAGGGGAATTAGGATCAATGAATAAATGTTATCATGTAAACTAAGATCATGTATTCTAATTTTTAGTCGGAAAATCGAATGCCTTCCTACTGTATCTGGGTTAGGACGTGGAGGATTACTAGATTTACTAGAGTATGAATAGATTTATTTTGAAGATGATGTTGAACTTGAATAATGTCAGTTAAAAGATAATGTCATTTTTCCACCGGTTGTGTAATGAAATTGTGGCTCGAAAAGAAATGATAGTCAAGTTCAAACCATTTAAGATAATACGTATTGTGATACTGCATGATTTCAAACTACAAAATCTGACCCGCGAGTTTCATTTGTCTCCTAAAATCACACATCTCCCAAAAAAGTTTAAAGATTTAAATTTCAGGATAAAAAATGAATTCGTAAAGTTCGAACTACAACTTATAGGTGTAGCAAAAGTCAAAAAATTCATAAAACATTATCAATATAAATAGCAAGCCAACAAACTGACTGGACTCGAATGTTAAAGGATATATCTAGTATCAATATCAATATTAACTAACTCTGAGTTACAATAATTTTCTAACAGTTTGTACTCATTTATTTTTGTTCAAAATCTGACTTTGCATGCAACTGCCTATTTCCTCTAAGCCTCTTACTCTACTTTCTTATACTTGTTTGTGTGTAAACTTTAACTTAAGGTGGTTACTCTCAACCAAGATTCTGGTGTGTGGGAATGACGGACCTTGTTGTATCGGAAGGAGTCCCTCCCCATTCCCGTGGAGAGATGGAGGACTCTCTGTTTCTCTGATCGCATGACCGGGCTCTCCCCCTCTCTCTCTCTATCTCTCTGTCGTGGGAAGCAGGAGGCATGAATACT
>JH153136.1:92330-118825 GCA_000226015.1 Mnemiopsis leidyi
GCACTGCCAAGTACTGTTACTGACGGTAAGTACCAGCACTGCCAAGTATGTTACTGACGGTAAGTACCAGCACTGCCAAGTACTGTTACTGAAGGTAAGTACCAGCACTGCCAAGTATGTTACTGACGGTAAGTACCAGCACTGCCAAGTATGTTACTGACGGTAAGTACCAGAACTGACAAGTATACTACTGACGGTAACTATATTCCCAAGTATGTTACATTGAACGGTGACCGAAATACTGCTAATAAGCTGGTCCATTTGCTGTACATGAACCTCACAGGTTATTGCTCCAATGTGGGGAATTTTCAAGAAATTTCTCAACTTGCTGATCCGCAGTCCCGGATTGTGACGTTTCATCGTTTTTTATGGTCCAATGAATTGTATCAATTGTTAATTTAAGATAGTTTCCTCGGAGTCACAGAATCTGTACCGAATTGCTACAATTTTTCTAACTAAAGGAATTATTCCACTCTTCAACTTTTCTGTCGATAAATTCGCTGCGTCCTCTTTCTTAAACCTGTCGATTATGGCACATAATGGATTTATTTAACTCGCCCGGGTTTTGATTAACCTGCCGAAATGATAAATTTATTTTTCCTGCATGTCAGATAATTTCTATAAATAGACTGCTGCTCACTCTGTTCAAGTATGTTTTAGCATAAACGCTCTAAAACCCGGGAATCATGGCCCACATCATGGAAATTTAACCCTCCTGGGTTTTCATTTACCGGCCAAAATGATGAATTTTTTACCTGCATATATATCTGATCAGACTAGGTAATTTCTATAAATAGAATCGAGCTCGCTCAGTCGGAGTTAACTGTTAAATGGAACCTGTACTTTTATGTTTAAAGTATTCCTGGTATGTTTAATAAGACATCACGTAATATGATATACCATGGATGAGTTTCTACATAGAGACTCGAAAGAATGGAAAAGAAAATTTCATTCCTTGCATGATAAGATTACTGCTTTTTGGACCTTCCTGAAAAATGTCAGGTTGTGTAAGGGATAAGTATGAGATGCATTCTTTACTTTGATTAACACCTCATTAAAGCGAACAATCCCACTTACTACGATTGTTCATGTTAGTTAAATACTTTTTGATCTTGTAAAAATAATTACACCTCTGTAACGTAACAGGTTTTTACAATACTGTAGAGTGCTGAGTGTAGCTTGCTAATCGGAATAAAATTCCCAGCTGAGATCCACGTAACGAACATAACAACAACGTCCGCCGATATATGGTTCAAGACAAGACTCTGCGAGCCTAAAGTCAATTACGGAGTCCGACTCGTATGGGACTTGTCAGACTCGTATGGGAATTTCTTCATTATAGTCTCCAACTACTCTAGCCAAGATGGACGGGTCAGTTTTGTTGAACATCTATTTTCGTTTTGTTGAACATTATTTTCGTTTTGTTGGACATTATTTTCGTTTTGTTGAACATTATTTTCGTTTTGTTGGACAACGAGAAATCACTGTATTTGCCGCGAAGCGGCACTCTTCCCTCTTTAAATTGACTTAAGTTAGTACTTAGTCAACTCATAGTAGAGAAAAATAGACACAGCAACTTTGTTATACTATAAGTGCGGATGACGTTGACTATTGAACAGTTGAACAGCTAATAATACCGGATTTTCCCTTCAGGACATATTTACCGCGCACGCCCCGGATCTAACGCCAAACAAGGAGTATCGTGTATTGGTAAGTGCAACATCCTCGACATACTTTTACGTCTGTTTCCAACAGAGTACCAAAGTTTCAAGTCTACTCTGTCTGTAGCAGATCTCTTATGTGTCTGTTTGTCTGCTACTTCGGTGGCATCGGTTTACTGTTTAGATTGTCTGTTTATACAGACATATATTTGTAAGATCAGTTAAAATTGTTAATTACATATGTTAATGATACTATAGGCTTATAACATCTGTTCATGATACTATCTATGTCCTATGAGATCTGTTTATGAGTTCTAACTGATCCAACTCAAAACCCGTATTTCCTGGAGTGACCTACATCACCCGTTAGATCAACACTTATATCAACTTGGCTTTTTGCGGACATATAGCGCACTGCAGTTAAAATGACAGGCCACACAATTACATAGATCACTCAGCGCACTATATAATATGTGTGTGTTCTACATGTGCACATCATACCCACTTGAATTAGACTTGGCAACCTTCTAATATCTAACGTGGCGCACCAGGTATAAATATCGTGTATGTATATCCGATGTATAGTGTACAGTGTACCTGTGTGATGTCTTGAAGTGTACACTTCTCTATTATCCGGGATCAATTCACTCCTTTGTCTGCGAAATACAATTACGTAAGAACGAATAAATGCCGCCCTTTCCGGCTTCATTCCCAACCAGCTTGTGCTGGAAAAATCTTCCGCAATTGAACTAACGCCGTTCTTCAGGAAGGGCGATTCAGATGTTGTTCATTGTGCGCCTAACTAAAACAGGAAATTTCCTGTCATTAGCTTGGTGCAGACGTTAATTGTCATCGAATTAGGTTCGATATTGCTTACATACGCGCCAAACTTTTAAACAACAGACTCAAGTTCTTAAATTTTACAACCTCTGACTATACGCCTTTCTTGATATGTCTTATTATGTGCGTGCAGAAAAAGTGAGAGCCACGGAAAAATGTTTTGATTCACAGCACGTGAAGTGAGTAAATTGCAATTACGGAACTCACGTTAGATCACCGATTTACCGCAACATCGCTATTGCGCGGCTCAAAATTGTCTATTACTAGCACATCACGCTTATACAAATAGCGCAACAGCCAACAGTTGCCATCGCGCGCGTTTTCTTCAGAAAATTATATTTTACGCATGGCTTTGTCTATTTTTAGCCAATTTCTGCTAATTAGCTACGTTGAGTCGGCACGCTTCACTGACAATTAAAATTTCAAATGAATTCTTCCAATAGAATAGCTGGAGTGGACTGATACAATTAGTTTCCGTGCTGCCAATCAATTTGGATCATTGCCAACGACCGTCGGCGAATCATAAAATCGAAACTTCAAACAAGACTTTGACGAAGCATAATCTATGATATCAAATTCTTTCCGAATTTCAAGTTGACAGCAATTGTTCAAACATACATCCAAACGCCATTCGACTCTATATGTTAACTGTTCTAAAACTCGACCTACTATCTAGGCGCAACTCTCAAAACCAGATAAATCTTAGACACATATTCTTACCGTCACGCACTCAACTTTAACCTCTACGTTCAGGTGGACAGACAGCCTGCGGTAGGAAATAACGACATGTTTGGCTTCTACGGCGAATTCACGACCCTGCCGGCACCGCCTGACACCAATGTTACTGTTACCAGTGCAGTAGTGTCGTATGACACGATCGCGTACGAGTACAAGATCGAAGATTTCTCCAAGTTATACGCTGAAGAGAGTGATATTAAGAATTATGTTCTGAAAATACGAGATGCCGACCGGTAAGTTGGAATATTTGAGGTTGTGCCGATTTTACAATACTAGCTGTGCCATTTTTAGAAATTAATGCGTTCAAGCTTTCCTGATGTTAACATATTTTAAAACTTTATAATAGAGTTGAACATTCGTAAAATTCCACGCAAAACCTCAGTCCCGGAAGTAACCACAATTGAAAGACCGGAAATTGTGAGCTTAATCGGGATCGATGGTTCCTTCGGCAGGAAGATAATAGTTTAATTCCGGCCCGATTCCAATCTTCTACCACTAAGCTGTTAAAAATGGCTATAGCTTCAAAGAACTTGTGCTCGGCCAATCAGCATGTCGGTCCGAATTCTTTCTAATGTATTGTAGTTGCCTTATATTTCTGGGACTTAGATGTGGCGTTATATTACGGCTGTAGCAGCGAATCTGGTCATGAAATATTATAAGGAAATTTTAGATTTCAATCATTGTCCGCCTTAGCTGTTACTGTTACTGCCCACAGTACTGGTATTGTAACTTATTATAGATGCACTGAAATTCTCCGCCAACTTAATCAAAAGCCAACCTTGGTCGCACCATTGTTGGCACTAAAAAACTCCTATTTGACATGATTAGAATAGCAACACCACCTCAGGGGAGGCTGGGAGGAAATCACGATTCCAGGTTCGAGACAAGACGGACTTTACAAAGTACAGAACTTGACTCCTCATGTGCGATACTGTGCTACCATGGCAGTACGTAACCCGACCGGTTTGGGACCGTTCTCAGAAGAATTGTGCAACACCACTACGAGTGCACGTAAGTCTTAATAAAATTTTATAATTTTGAAATTTTGAGACGAGAAAGGTTAACTAGGAGTGGACTAATTGTTACGTTGACATTCCTAGAATTCTATTTCCCACGGTGTACGATCACATGATCATGAGGATTGTCATGTGATGCCGTGTTCAGGAACGCCTCACCTCCTTGACAGATTACATGATACCATCTCGTCAGTAGTCGATCACATGAAACGGCACATTTTTCCCGGTGTCACATGACCACCCGGTATAAAAGGAATAGTGTCATCTCCATTGATATCAACTCAGTTGTACCAATCTTTCTGATTTCACATAACCAGATCTATTCCTTTACCATGATTGTTACCGAAAGTACACCCCGATCCTGCTCAGACCGGCCTTCCTACTGGACGAACGAGTCCTGCACTCCAGTATCTCCCATCTTACCTTCCACTCCCTCCATAGCCTGCTCTCGGAAGCTGACCTACACCAGCACTGAGGAGGAAATAGCAAACCAGGGGAAACGACAGAAGACATCGGGAATACCGATCAGCAGTGAGTGGAGATCTAGATCCTGCGATAGAGCTGGAAACTACAGAGTAAACACGAAGCGAGCCAGTACTGGTTGTCTAGACGACAACCATGTCGTTGTTGCCCCTTCTCTGACTCCCCGGACCCCTCTCTCTATCCTCAAAAATCCTACATCCGCAACCGCCTGCAAGATCCGTCAGCTACGGAAGAAGCGTGTGATCCGGTCCAAATCTTCAGACAACATCGCTCAGTGCATGGTTTCCTTGACTCCTCTAACCTCTAAAGTTCCCGCGGACAATCTGTGTGGAGACATGAAAAGATCCAAGAAGAATTTTGGAAAGAAGCTCCGAGAGTCCGTCATGAAGCCTGATTCCGATGGCACGAGTCTCAACGGACACTCCTTTGTTGACTGGTTCAAGAACCGTCAAAACAACAGTTGAATTGCCTCTTGTTGCAAGAGGAAGACTAATCTTATCTCGTTGTATTGATGAACGGAACTGTGTCCTGAAATGATATATTGTGATTGCAGAAACATATCAGTAACTCGATTGCTATAATGTTATGTGTTAAATTTAACTTAATTTTGTGAGTACTATTAAAATTAAATTCTTCTCAACTAATTGAATTCTTTCTTGTCCCCTCCACAAAGTATTGCTAGCTTCCGTGGCCGTAATTGCTCAACGCATTTCAAATTGTCAATTTCAGCCGCACCCGCCCCTGAGCTCCGCTTGGTGGAAACGCTTGCGGAGGAAGTGACGATTGAGGTAACACGTCCAGAACCTCCTAAAGGAAACCTCGTTACCTACAATGTGACCTACACGGACAACACAGTTCGCAAAAACCTGGACTACATCGTGAAGTCTGGACTTAAACAAAACATCACCATGAAACGTCTCAATAGTCACACCCCATACACTTTTATCGTAAGTACAACTACATTGCTACGATCATTTAATTCTGGTCAATAATTCAATTTCTCATTTTCGTCGAATATTATATATGCCTTAGACGAAAAACAGTTCAGACTATTTCCTTGGCTAAGTCATGCTCACCCAGGTCCGAGCTGTCAACTCGCAAGGTATGATCGGTGCTCCCAAAGAGATCCAAGTAACCACTCTTCAGTCCATCCCAGAGGCCGCACCTCTACTTTCGACCTGCGACATCACTCCAACCAACTCCACTCATTTCAAGTACGGGGTTGTTGTTTTGTTTCATTGCTAAGAAGGGGTTTAAAATCTTCAACGAATCGTACTGAACTCTTTTTGGAAAATACAACAAACTGCAAATGCTTGTCTAATTTCAGTGCCACTATAATGCTTGTCTAATGTCTAATGTTCAATTTCAGTGCAACTATAAAAATGCTTGTCTAATGTTAAATGCCTAATTTCAGTGCCACTATAAGTTGGGTGGGAGTACACGAAGACAAAGTTAACGGGGAGATCGCTAATTACACCCTTCATCTTCAGAAAGTGGTGAGAAATAGTCCTTTAGTCAAGATAGCTTGTATTTCAACAAAGATTTTGAAGGACCTCACCCTTGTCGTTGTTTTCTGTCGGTTAAGGATAGGAGGGCAAAATCCGGGTTTAAAGATTTTGTATGCAAGATTAAGTCCTAAATTTTTGTCTTACATCTTCTCCCTCTCTGTTAAATCCAAATTGCAGATCTCGACGCGAGGCGAGAATCTACAAGAAGTTGTCTACGATAAGGAATTTTCTTTCAGTTTCGGATCTAACAAAACAAGAGAGAGTATCGCACAGGTTTGTAATATTTACATTTTAGAAGTTTAGGGCTGTGTTATGGCGGAGAGTAATTAAGACACTGTCCATGATTGTGACGCCCTGGAATGCGGCTCATAGTTAATGTTGGAAATGTTTACGATGGCCACAAAAATATCACGATTTTCTGATGTTATGGTCTTCTTATTATTTAAATTAAATTAAATTGTTAATCGAAATTTCTCCGTGATCTTTGTCATCATATATTACGGTACAGCCCGATTGAAATCAAGTAGTCGACCCACTCCTCGAGTTTATTGAAACACCCTCTATTACATTGTCCATTTCAGCCATTGGGCAGCGAATTCGATTTCAAACACAAGAAGAACGAGCTAGTCCGAGCCAGGCTGTCTATTTCCACGGAAATTGGACAAGGACCCTGGCCCACCGAATACTTCAACTGCTCTGTCCGTGAGTACATGAATTGTCCTTGAAGTATTTACATTTTCTTGTCAGTATTTACATTGTTCTGTCAGTATTAAGATTGTTCTGTCAGTATTCAGCCACTATTAAAATTGTTCTGTCAGTATTCAACCACTATTAAAATTGTTCTGTCAGTATAAAGATCTTGTTATGTCAGTATTCAACCACTATTAAAATTGTCCTATCAGTATGTATACAAATTGTACAGCCTGCATTTGCATTTCGCACTGTAACGTCTGCGTCTGACAGTGTCAAAGACGCACGTCACTGCTTCAAAGGGGACTGATTCACGTGGCGCCCGATCTCCTTATATTGTAGCTCAAAGTTAAACTTCAGTGTGGAAATCTTGTCGTGAGAAATATCATTATCTTGCTGTCTCCTCGAGGATGTAGGGTTTAATGAACCCTCCGATCTCCTGCTATGAAATAACATTCTCTACCTCTTTTCTCCTTGGACAGGTTGCTGATGCGCCGTTTTTCTGCGGTAACTGTCAGGCAGTAATTTTACTGTTGTCGATCTATTCGTCCTGAACTGCTGTATATTGTCGTCCTGAACTGGTGTTTCTTGTCGTCCTGAACTGGTGTATATTGTCGTCCTGAACTGGAGTATCTTATTCCCAGCCCACTGGAGTTTGGCCAAAATCTCGCGTTGTATCCTTTCCGCGTCGCTCTCCAAAAACCGCCCGACATTTTCCTATTGGCCACTTCTAACTACTGCTCAAGTTTCAGTTTGACAACTTCTGGCTTTCTCTTAAAGCCTTTCTGAAGGTTTAACCCATTCCACTAGCTCGTTACGCTTTATTCCAATTTCGAGCTCCGCTATTCCGTTAAGTTCACTTAAATTTCTTCAATTTAAATACTTGAAACGTAGCTGCGCCTGTGGTTCTTTTTTTCATTAACCCCCTGTTCTCTTCTTGAATTAATCTCAAGCAATCATTTGAATCTGCCGTTTTGGAGGTCAGAAAATAAAAATCTTATTGATTATCTTTAAACTCTGGACATATTCATGTTGTCAAATCAGTACTAACGACTAAAAATTGAGTAACAAAAATCTGAACGACTGCATTCAATAAGTCTTCTTGCCCTCTCCAATCAAATAACATTATTCACGTATTGTATTAATGAACCCTCCGATCTCCTGCTATGAAATAACATTCTCTACTCCTTTTCTCCTTGGACAGGTTGTTGATGCGCCGTTTTTCTGCGGTAACTGTCAGGCAGTAATATTACTGTTGTCGATCTATTCGTCCTGAACTGGTGTATATTGTCGTCCTGAACTGGTGTATCTTGTCGTCCTGAACTGCTGTATATTGTCGTCCTGAACTGCTGTATCTTGTCGTCCTGAACTGCTGTATATTGTCGTGTCCTAAACTGGTGTATCTTGTCGTCCTGAACTTGTGTATCTTGCCGTACTGAACTGGTGTATCTTGTCGTCCTGAACTGGTGTATTTTGTCGTCCTAAACTGATGTATTTTAGTTTATACTTCACCAATAGCATACAGTTGTATCACCAAGAAACTGCAAATGCATTCAACTCTTGCATTTAACTCTTGCACATCTAAGGTACTAGGTAGACTCCGACCTGGTCAAGATTATTCCCAGCCTACTGGAGTTAAGCCAAAATCTCGCGTTCTATCCTTTCCGCGTCGCTCTCCAAAAACCGCCCGACATTTTACTATTGGCCACTTCTAACTGCTGCTCAAGTTTCAGTTTGACCACTTCTGGCTTTCTCTTAAAGCCTTTCTGAAGATTTAACCCATTTCACTAGCTCGTTACGCTTTATTCCAGCTCCGCTATTCCGTTAAGTTCACTTAAATTTCTTCAATTTAAATACTTGAAACGTAGCTGCGCCTGTGGTTCTTTTTTCTGTTTACCCCCAGTTCTCTTCTTGAAGAAATCTCAAGCAATCATTTCATTTCAATCTGCTGTTTTGGAGATCAGAAAATGTTACTTTTGTTTACTTTTTGTGACTTCGTTAACTCTGGGGGTGGGACACTCAAAAAAGTTAATACCTATTCTGAAATTGAGAGACTTCTTCACTCATCATTAAATAGTCTCAAATTGATTATGAAACGTCTAGATAATAGGTCCAAAATTTTGGTCAAAGAAAGTCAATATTTTCCCTGGAATTGTCACGGGTATAGCGTCGATGTCCTACTGCTTATGGCCTCATTATGACCAGACCGCTCGCTATCACTTGGAATTTAAGTCTGTACGCATGTTCGAAACTTAACAACATAAGAACATATTGTTGGATCAAGAGGACGTATTAAACGAACATATTGACTTTTGTCCTTTTCTTGAAGCTAGAAAGTAGATAATAGCTTCAATTCATCTCCAAGAATGTAACTTGACACTCAAGTTTTAAATCTATGAATGGCTATGAAGGGTTAACTTCGAGACCTAGTTTTGAATCCATGAAGGGTTAATCTCTAGATCTAGTTTTAAATCTACGGAGGGTTAATTTCGATCAGCAACTGTCATCACATCCCGTGAGTCGTGAACGTTGGAACTAATTTTCAGAATTGATTACTTTTGACCAATTTTACCTTTGTAAGAAATTATTTGTCTTGAGGACATAACTTATTATTTCTTTGAGTTCAGAAAACGCAGTTGTATCCTTTACTAGACGCACTAGCGGTAGTCATTAAGGTGTCAAGATGTTTTCAATAAGATTAAATTTGATTTATGGCTATGTAGCTAAACTGTCCTTGCAGAGTACCTCTGATATTTATAAAGCCCGCATTACCTAGAAAATTGACTTGGCAAATTAAACTGACGTTAAAAGTGCCGACTGCCATATAGCAATTTGCTTCCTTAGATAATCTCTTCTTTGGTTCTCTTGCTCTGCTAGGATCTTCGGGACCTTTTCAGGATCTATAAAATATTTCATAAAATAGTTCATGCTGGTTTCAACATTTATTAAGGTTCCGCCGGCGCGTTAGTCAATTGTAACCGGGAAGCCGCTTCCTGATGCTGTTAGCGTACCACTTCTTTGACATAGAGTTGTTTGACCTGATTGTTCAACTAAAGATCTCATTCTTTTCTCTAATTAACAACCTTGTTTAATTATCTATTGATAATCTACAGTACGTTGTGAATAAAGAGCACTATATACATAGACTAATGACCTCTTGTACGGGTACGAAACATTACCTTCATAATAAAGCAGCTCTAGTTTTTATAAATACCATCATTTCTGAAACAGTTGACTTTTTAATGACCAACTTATAAAACCGTATTAAACTTGGAGCAATAGACTATCATTGATGTAACGGAAGTGATGAATGAGGAATTGTAGTGTACCTAGATGTGAAACTAAAAGTTTAGTGAGTATCATGAAGGCCAAGGTTTTCTCAAAATACCAAAACTTCGTTGGTTTTACTGGCCCGCATTTGATAAGTCGGTTTCTGACACACAGATAGCTTAACAAGTTAGTAATTAATCACTCCCTCAGCGAGTCCAGGAAGAATGGGACCCGGAGCTCTGGAGATCTTGCTCCCAGTGTTATCTGTGATCGCTATCTTCATCGGTGTTGTTGCAGCATTCTTCTACTTCTTCAGGTACGAATTTTATATCAAGCTAAGTAAATGTCAGCAACGTGTAGGTTACTGTAAGTAGCATGTTACTGACAGTAACTTTAGGCGACTTGTACGTTATTTATTCTGTTTGAACTTTTCTGAAGAGCACCATGGTGCTGACCAAATGACTCAATCTTGCCTAAAACCCGATTAAACTTTAAAGTATGCACCTTGTAGCTGACATTCGAGCAATGGCATATGTTTCTTATGGTTGCCCCTTCAGATTTAAAACATACAAGAAGACCCCATATGAAGAAATCAAAAAGCTGATTAAACCAGAGACATTTAGCCCCTGTCAACATTGTATGCACAACAAAGGTAAAATTCAATAAACATCGAGTTTAGTTCATATTTCACAACATAACATTTTACTTTGATTCTCAATTACATTGAACAAGATAGCTTTCTGCACTTCTTGATAGCTAAATAATAAGGTATAGAATTAATCGTTAAGATAATCTCACTAAAAGAAACAACTACGAGTAACATAATCAACTACGAGTTAGACTGTCAGTCTAGAGACCATGTTACGAAGCAGACATCCCAGAACATCCCCTAAATCTCACCTTACTCTCCTCAGAACCAAAACGGTGGGACGTGTTTATATGTCATGTTAGTGAAGATGAAAACTACATCATCCAACTCAAGGAAGCCTTTGTGAGGGAGAAGATAGACGTCTTCTTTGCCAAAGATGAACTTAGCTGGGGTTGCGAGCTTCACCGCGTTATTAATGTAAGTGTCATATTTGAGAAATTTAAGATTCCCACCTCAAAAATATGTCAGTTCCCACGTTCGTGTTGTGATTGATACTTCCTGGGTTATTTTAGAGACATCACAAACCTTAACCCCCAAATTGAAGAGCCCCAAATGGACGTCAGAATTTTGGGGAGGAGTCGGACATTTTGTCCATCATCAAGCAGCCATTGACTACTGAAAAACCAAGTGCAATTAGTCAATTTTGAGAAACGCTGTCACGAGATATAAACAATTTCCGACTTCTCCATAAAAATCTTTCGTCCATATGGAACGTCCAAAGGGCTTACTGCAATAGTCTTACTTAAAATGCTGCAAAAACGGCACAGTTTCTGTTTTTTAATGTTTTTTAAGATATTTCATTCATTTATTATTATATTGAAACTCCATCTTGATTTCAACACATTATGAGCCCCTGACACAGCTGCAATCGCTTTCCATCTGCTTTTTTCTAGTCTAATTTCTGTTTATTTTACTGTATCGGTTAATAGAAATATATATCCCAAAAAGTTCATAGTGAGTTCATCGTGCGCTTGGTTTAGAAGTTGAATCAATTGTTCTCTCATACCTTTGTAGTTCGGGTAGACCTTGTATGAGTAGTGTCTGCAGTCTTTTCGAAATCAGGATATCTTTGTTGTAGTGTCATTTCCACAGCTGGTGCAGGACTTGCTCTTTGATAAAATCTTCGAAAAATGGCGGGGCAAGATATTCTGATTGCCAAACAACATGTTGGGGCTCTAATAATTTTGGTCACTACGTCGTCGTACAAGAGTGGATTTATCACCGAATTTATCGGTAGTATTACCATCGAGAATATGCTGTACAAGGCAGTAGCATCTATCACCTCTACAGAGTGAAGGATGCAAATCAAAATGAATGGCACCCAGCATAGAAAATCGGTGGCAATTATGATGGCTATTCTTCGGTTCATCCGATTGTTTCGCTCTGCAATCTGCCGATAATTTCCAGAACTTCTTCCCAAGCTTCTTGATGATCGCCGAGAGAGTATGCCGATAAAGAGATAAGATATGGAAATCAAAACAAAGCAAAAGAAGTTGAGTACCAGAATGCTCCAAACAAATAGGCGTTGTGGATCTTGATTCTGGACGAAATATTTGAATAAGCAAACACCGTCATTTCCAAAAAAGTCCACTTTGTCCACTCTCTCAGTCAGATCTTCATAATCTAAGTCACGTGAAAACATTTCTCTGACCACCTTAATTAGCATTTTCCAGCTTAGCGTGGTATCTTTTGTTCTTCCGTGATAAGCTTGAATCACTTTAGTAACTGTTGCTTTGTCTGATGAACCAATAAATATCTTTAATTCCTTTGAAAACTTCACTCCATTTACAAAGAAATCTTCGAAGCCCTCCACAATAGGAACAACAGCGATGGTCGTGGAAAAAAGTATCAGAAATAGAATGGCAGCAGCAATCTTGAAAACATCTATAATTTTCACCTCCCCTGGAATCTTCATTGAATTCCAAATTCCGTAAATTCTAACAATGCTAAGGCCGGTCATGGAGAACAGGGAAATCTGAGATCCGATAGTGCTCAAAACTCCAATCACGGAGCACTCATAGCTGGTGATCCAAGTTATTCGCTGTTCGCAATAATCTTGTTTGAAGAAGATTCCATCATAAATGGCTATTATCAAAAGATAACAACCGATAAAGAAGTCTCCCATTGCTATCATGATGATCAGAATTCTGTTTATCAGAGTCACCGAAGTTTTGCATCGTTTGATTGTTCCTAAACTCTTTCCTATGATAATCAGGTTAGCTACAATTGCTAACAGTCCGATTAACCATGTAAGTCCTTTAAGGATATATCCTTCGAGAAGATTCTTCGAGCATACTTCGTTGCACTCATCAGAAAGATCGGCACACTCAATTTGTCCATCACATTTCTTTGTTTTCGGCAGGAGTTTTCCAGAGGATTTGCATTGAAAGTGGTTTGTGCACTCACCTTCATCTGAGCCGTCTTCGCAGTCGTGTACCAAGTCGCAAACTTTGGAATAATCTATGCATGTTTTATTGTCGGTGCAAACGAAAAATCTGTTTGAATACACAGTTCCAAATGACTTGGTAAGAAATATCAGATATTCATTATTGACTATTGTTCCGACTCTGTCTGGAAATTGATCAGGACAAACTTCATATCTTGGGATATTTCTAAGGGGACAAGACGTGTCGGAACATTGACCAGTGCAGCTTGTGTACAAATATTGTTCACCATACATGTAATCACATGATTGTTTGCTGTGTGGAACAATCACCGAGGTTTTTGTTTCCATACCAAAAATGTTTCCATCCGGGTACATAAATCCTTTATCAACACAAGTGCTGATAAACAATTCTAGGCTTCTCAAACCTTTTCGGCAAAACGACAATGTCTTAGTTAGACCCATGTTTGTAGTTGAAACTTTTGTTGTTAAACCTTGAGATCGGCTGGAAATTGAACAAATTGTATTCTCGTTCCCACAATTTTCAAGTCCATCACAAAGGTCATCCAGCAGTTCATAACCCGGACTACCATATCTACAAATAAACACGTTTTTGCATTGAGTTTCAGCACTCGCCATGTATCGAAAAGTTTTGCCTACACCACACTTTGGCCATTCAGCAGTTTCATCAATACCATCAACACAGTCCCATACGCCGTCTCGTAACCAGGAGATGGGTATAGGCAGCTCTCTACCCACACCTACTCGTCTCTTGCAAGTACCTTCTGTTTTCTTCAAACAGATAGGATGCGTTTCGTCCGCCTTGTCATCACAGTCCTTGTTCTCATCACATAGTAAATGCTTGTGTACCTTGCAGCTTTTTGTTGAATAGCAGGAGCTATCTATATGATCGTCGCAAACACTCATTGTATCGTCAAAACATAAGATGTATCTTGATACTGAAGATGTATATCCATTTATTTCACAAGTTAAAGCAACTCTAGCAGGATCAGAGCAGTTAGTTTGATAAGCTGCTATCTCATCAAGTACGCAGTACAGTTGGGGTTTGGTCACAAATTTTTCACCAGGCTTAGCATAATCTGACCTTTGTACTGTTCCACATCGTGTGTTGTTATGGACCGGGACAGTTTGTCTGGTGCGAATATGTCTACAGAAACTGTCCGTGCTTGAAGTAACTGTACAGTTTTCTTTATCTTCTCCACCGTCACAGTTTTGTTTACTTTTACTGTTACATAGGCCCCAAGGAGGAATATAATGGAGCTTTTCAGACCTCAAGCAATACTTTCCGTAGAGGAAGCCATTACAGTTAGCCTCGTCTTCGCAATTGAATGCATCATCACAAACATCGTTACAGATGTCACGAGGACGTACCAACTTTCCACTCGGTAGCGCAACCTTCTCATCGTTACATCCTTCTTTGTTGAGAACTGTGTTAGCACAGTCAACGTTACATTTACCGAGGACTGATAGACCAAGTGGAGTTAAGATCCTTCCCGAATACTGTCCTGTACCTTTACAATAATAGTTTTCACAGAGCACTTCTTTGTTAGTCACCTTGCCACCCAACCTGTTGTCGCATGCTTGGTAGAAATGTGGATCATTTTGGCAGATATTAGTGCCGTTATAAAAGTACTTGATCTCATCGTGAAAGTCATTTTGGATGTAAAACTCGTCTGAGTACAGACATTTATACTCCGTAATTGAACCTTCTTCATGACAGACGTACTTCAGATACCCGTTATTTTCTTCAATTTTACAATCTGAAAATTTGAGTTTTGACACTTGCTTAATTGTTTTTTCACTTATTCCTGAAACTAATTGAAACCGGTACAATATTTTCCTAGAAATCATTTCAGATTGTGTACGGTAGAATATAAATTTACATTTACCTCTTTTGGTAGCTTGTACGTCGTTAATTGTTGATATCGCAAAAACAAATCTCAGAAGAAGCACCATATCAGCCCC
The DNA here is from genome assembly GCA_000226015.1 of Mnemiopsis leidyi. Taxonomy (NCBI): domain Eukaryota; kingdom Metazoa; phylum Ctenophora; class Tentaculata; order Lobata; family Bolinopsidae; genus Mnemiopsis; species Mnemiopsis leidyi. The sequence goes on from JH153136.1 coordinate 107,555, forward strand.
AAACACTTGTAAAACTATTTCTAAAGACATGGAGTTAAACATGAACTATTACCATGAACTGATTACGCGCCGACAGGACCCATTGCGTAATTTAGGCGCACTTTTTTATGCCGGCGCGCAATCGATCCGATTTAAACGTCCTATATTGTTCACAGTAATCGAGGAGGTACGAGGTGGCGGGAGTTTGATCATGGCAACTTTTATCTAAATTTGGGCCATGAAAACCGATTTGACACCAGGTGTCTTAAGCCAAATATGGTAAAATTCTATGCAGTCCCATAATTGGTATAGGACTATTGAATATATATATATAAAATGGTTTATTAGATTACTCATAAATTTGGCCATAAGTTTGTTTACAAATTTGGCCATAAATTGTTCAGTATGCCAAAAATCAATGGTGAAATAAATGGCCATAAATTGTCCAGTATGCCAAAAATCAATGGTAAAATAAATCGTGGTCGGAATCGCCTTACACCTTCTCCCAATTTATGGTTCATGTATATTGTATAGCAAAAGTAATTGCATATAGAAACAAGAAAGTTGAAACTGAACATATTCGTAGTGCTGTATTCTAAACTAAACTACTGCGATCCATCAGGAAAGTAAACTTATATACTACTATCTAACCACCCTACTCTACAATATCAACCTACTTCAAGTTATAACGACCCACGTGTCAGATCGTAGCAACCTCCCTCTCTCGGCTTATTACTCAGTAGGAAGATTATTGGAAAATGACATGAGTGTGGTTTCAAGTGGGGAGGGGGCCTTTTTCAGGTCCTCATTTCGAGCGAGCTCGACTCCCAGAGGTGTGCACTGATTGTTAACGGGTGTGTTATGTTGTGGGTGGGCCGAAGGATCAACCAAGCTACATGATGTGTACGGAGCAGATATTTGAACGGACACGACTTCCACTGATAGTCAATTCAGAAAATTCATGGGCCGGCACATGAGGTTCTGATGTTCATAATGAGTTAAGTCGAGTCCAGTTTAGACCTTCCGGTCGGCTACTTAAAGACTTTTTCCTTGCCTCCAATCTTAATAAACGTTAGTATATGTAAAGCGGCTTAAGTGTTACAGTTGCACGTGCTTCCCTTAACACCGGCAAGACGATCTAGGACTGCACGTGTACTTTAGAGTGTGCGCTCTGTTTTACTATCTTGCTATATTGGGCAATATACGGCTTGAAACAAGCGATGGCCTGAGAGCGTTACATTAGACGAGGATTTAAGGTATCTGGGAGAATGGTTAGCATCAGCCTGAGATGATCATGTACTGTTAATATGTAAATTGTAAATACTAGAGATTCCAAATGCTGAACCATATTGGTATCTTAAAGTTTTGCTCCCACCAAATTTTGGCTAGTCAGAATTTGTGTTAACTACGTAACCAAGTAAAAGACTATGTAACTAAGCAACAAACTATGTTACTTAATTACAAACTACGTAACTAAGTAACAGCTACATAACTAAGTAACAAAATAACCAACCAAAAACCCTTCAGGACGGTTTACGAGACAGCAAGTACGGTCTGGTTGTTCTCAGCAAACACTTTGTCAACAAGTGCAGCAAGTGGACCTCTTCAGAACTCTCCTCTCTCCACTCAAAGAGCAGACTTTCCAGTCAGGATGACTGTATTCTACCCATTTGGAAGAGTAAGAGAAATAATCCAATTCGCTATTGAACTAAAAACTTGTTACAAATAGTTGGAAATTGGATCGTCGAACCCGAAAGAAACTATAAAATGTAAGGGAAACTTAAAGAATGGTACTAGTACTAATAGCGATATTTTTTAAAAACCACCTTCCCGCAGAAGACATCAGCGAGGCTGAGGTCGGAGCGTTTGACATGACGCTAGTCGGTATCAAAGCTCTCAAAGAAGAAGACATGTCTGTAGATCAGATGGCGGTGGAACTGAAGAAGAAACTACGAAGTAAGTGAAATGTAGTGTGTCGTATTCATTGGTATTTTCTAGTTCCGGCTTTAGTACCGGTGAATGTGTTGGTTGTGTCAGACTTTTTCTTTGTTGGCGTGTTGACCCGGCTTTACAGAAAAACGTGTGTTATTTAAGCTTTAGACCGGACACGTTCTTTAAGTTCTTTATTTCTTTAAAAATATAGATAAATGTTAGATTTCTTAATTTTCATGGATGTTCCAAATGATGGATTCCCTGTCTCTTATGCTTCATCAACATATATGTGAGCTTTTATTACTTCAATCTAACGATATAAATTTTTGGTCTGTTTGCTTTCGTTAAGACTTTCGTTGGCATGCCGCTATAACCGTCAAATTTTAAAATTAGATAACAGGGGTCGTTTATAACCGAGCGACAAAAACGTTTGCGTATGCATACGTTTGCTTGTTACGCTACTTATCTAACAGCATTGATTGTCACGTGCCCTCCTCCCACCAATGATTGAGGGAAAGAGTAGGTACTTTATCTCACTTTATTAGTTAAAAGTGAGCCATAAGTAGGCAATTTTTAAGCCTGACTTGTCTTCTGAATACCGATTTCGTGGCTCACCTGATGGATTAAGGACGCCTGCTCGATTTTATGAAAGACCCCTAACATCTTTTGAAATGTGTCTTATTTTTCGGAATTGCTACCATTGTGGTTGTTCCACCTTTAATTAGGAAACAGACTAAATCCTATTGTTACCCGACTCATAAAATCCGACGGACACGACAACTATTTCATACTCGATAATCACCTCACCTCTTATTGTTATATCTCATTTCCACTTTCTAATGACGTCATCACAAATGATTTGTGTTGCCGAGAATTCTGTCAAGTTTCGGTTACATATTATCTTTCATTCCGATGCGTCGTAATTTCTGATTTCATCACGTGTCAGAGATTCTCAAAATTGACGAGTTGCTCTTCAACTTCCCATCGATCAATTATTGATATTCACGTCACATGAAACTCAAGAGTCTGCTACTCCTCCTCACCAATGTATGTATTCGTCTTTTTCAACCTTTTCGATTTGTCTGAATCGAAATCGTGAAAGTGTTAATCAACACTTGAATTTAAATTATTTTCTTGGGAATTAGATTAATGATATATGTTTTCTTGATATTCATTTAACCAATTTCAGTCCGGCATTCAAAAGAAGTCTTAAAACATTTAACTGATACTACATTTCATTTAAAAATAATCATGGAACTATCATGAAATTCATTGAAACAACGGCTATCATCGATTCTTCGCCAAGGTAGTTCGCCAACCTAAGGTATAGAGTGAAGTTCAACCTGAGGTATTGAGTGAAGTTCAACCTGAGGTATTGAGTGAAGTTTAACCTGAGGTATAGAGTGAAGTTCAACCTGAGGTATAGAGTGAAGTTTAACTGGCCTGGTAGTTAGATGTATGTGTAATTGAATTATCCAGAGTGCCTTGTTAGCTTGTACGCTTCTAAATGTCCAGTTACCACTTATGCAAGAACATGAGCGAGTGTCCTCTATAAAACGTGTGTTATTAATATGTCAAGCTGCACTGTGAAACAGAACGTGGAAAAGCGTAACTATGCATTAAATTTTTGATGAGGAAAGTGTGAAATATTGAACGTACCGTGCCTTCTAAAAACCTCAAACAGTGCACATCCTGCGGTCTAATCGTGTTAAATGCAGAGCATTATCAGTGTGTAGAGCGTGTGTGTTATCATTTGTGTTATCTATCGCACGTGTTGTATGCCTCGATACATGCACGTGCATTATATTGAGCGGAGTGGATTTTCAATATGTTTTTATGTCTCGCAAAGCATTAAAAGTTACATATCTCTGAAGTCTAATTGATATTGCTTCTGCGTGGTGGGGTCATTCGTCTTCTCAATAATCTTCCCCCAACCAACAAGCAATTTCTTTTCAAATTTTAAGTTTTAACGATGTTTCTCAAACATGCTAAGAAATGACACAATTAAAATACCCTGAAATGACGGTTGACCCCTGTAGAATAATAAGTGACGGAAAACCTTTAGGCTCGGGTACCTGTTGGGGCTGCAAGTCGTACGAGTATGGTTGGAGCACCTCGGATTGCAGCTTGGACGCCTCCCCAGTCGACTCTCTCCACACCACCCTCCTGTGAGAGATATCACACATCTCGCTCATTTTAACTCATCTGTTAGGAGAGAAACGTTAGGGCTTGACGCGGGGCTGTACTGCGCTGCGTTACATGTGGTACCTGGCTCTGCGAGAGGTTATGAAGACGTCACGTGGTGCTGTATGACGTCACGTGGTGTTGTCATGGTAACGTCACGTGGTGCTGTGTGACGTCACGTGATGTTTTCATTGTGACGTCAAGTGGTGCTGTAATGGTGACGTCACGTGGTGATGTAATGGTGACGTCACGTGGTGCTGTGTGACGTCACGAGATGTTTTCATGGTGACGTCACGTGGTGCTGTTGCCATGGCCTGCGTGATTTATAAAAAGACAGTTTAGGCCAGGATAACACCAAATTCCTATTTATCTTGGTCAAAGAACAAGAAAGATTATAAGATATAAATTTAATGCCGGACTGAAATCTGAATCAGTGAACTTAACGGCATTCGAGGTCGATTTCACTTCGTCCCAGTTTCGTGATCAAAAAGAATTAATTGCCTTCGATTGGTACGTTTAATTTATTCTTAATGCAAATTTTAACAATGGACCGCGTATGCATGATGTATAAACCATTAACCTATCTCTTAAAGACGGTTAAGAAGTTGAATTTAGGCTCTAGTATTCAATTTAGAAGCATAAATGTAATTATTTCACTCAGCAATGGAATAGTATTATTCAGTTAACTATCTAGCTGTTTTTGTGGATTTCTGCACTAAGATTAAAAGTATAAATTTTACTACAGTACTTGTGGAATGTAGAAAAGTTTTTCGCTCTTTTAAAAGTTTTAATGTTTCGCCTGTAAAGTTATTTATTAAAATATTTCCTCCAACAAAAAGGCCTTGCTTTTAAAAAGGTAGCGATTATTTAATTAGCGGAGTTTATTTATTGTTTATATTGATTGATTTCTTGTTTCTTAGACAACTTCCGCGACGTTTTATCTGGCTTAAGTTTCATTATCCCACAATATATTTTTCTATTCACATTCACATCAAGTGAGAACTGTTACTTGTACACCTGTACTCAGCCCTTAACGGTAAGACTATTAAAGTATATTACGATACGTTGTCATCTTGTATAAGCTGCCACGAGAAAAGTTTTAAAATTAAAGATACAACTGTTATATCTACTCAGATCTCTCCAATTACTTACAAATTTCTGAATAAATATTTGAAATTCAAACTTTTCCCCATCAAAGACCTTATGTGTAACAGCGACAACGGTTTTTGTAGATTTTCAAAATGAAATGGTTTCATAATTCAAAGTTAAACATCCCGTTCAAGCAAAGCAGTGTCCTGATAAAATTTGAATTGTTTCTCTTCCAGATGACGGTTGTTGGGGCTGCTCAATGCGGAAACTCAACAATCAATCCAGTGGCGGCTCTACCCCTAAATCAGGTTGGTACGGTCTATTTTTAGAAGCTTCTACACGTTCTACATTTTCAGTCATTGTAAGCAACCGTATTGTAGCAACCGATCAGTTGAAATGTAACTGTTTTAATGAGCAACGATTTGGCGTCAGCATTCTTTTTCGAAAATTCAATTCTCATTCCTTAATATTTATTAATTCTATTAGTATCTTTGTTTTGTAGGTCAGTCTATATCTAGTGAACCACGCTAGGGCATTTGACTACCTAGAACTAAGACTGAACTAATGAATGATAATATCGATTAATGTTGTCTTATAATTTGAAAAATTTCGACTCCCTCCCGTCCCCAAGAATTCTGACTGCCAGTCTAACACACATTAGACTGCCAGTCTAACACACATTCGACTGCCAGTCTAACACACATTCCCGCAGAAGACGCCCCGTTGATAGAACTCCCGCTACATCGGCAACACCCTTCAGACGACGATGAAGGCACGAGCGTGTAACACTATAACACTCTAAAGATATGTCGATTATCTGATAATTCTCTACTCTTGCAAACTAGCGATCTGGAAGACTAGCCAGTCTTTGGTATTGGATTTGGGTTCGCGGTAGTACTCAGTGTGCAAAATGATGTGAATTGTTTCAAGAAAACAGCAAAAATAACGACAGAAATCAGAAGTTCAAGCTCAAATTTCAATTCCAAATCCTTGATGGATTGGCGTAGAATAAGTTCTCATTTTCTCTGACAAAACTTGAGCTCGCCTCCCAAAGACTATCCAGTTGACATTGATCTGAATGATTGAAATGGTGGACATTGAACTCAATCAACAGCCGTTGAAAATACGATACTTCATGTTTTTTCATGAGAAATGGTGTATGGGTATATTTCATGTACCCCCGCTTTCTGTAATGTCAGCTGGGAGTAGCTCCAGAAGGAAGGTCGGCTATCATATTGATAAGGACCTCCTGTAACTCTATCCCGTTGCGGCTATATGTTTGTGAGAAAGCTATTTTACAGATTTTCTTACCTTTTGTCAGCACGTCACCATGTGCGTTGTACGTGCCACATTGCTATCTTTAAGCTTGAGAAGGTTTTTTTATTCCTCGTCAACTTGGAGACATTTGTGTCTCGTACTAGGCGCGTACTTCATCATTAATGTACGCGGATTGTTTTACTTAAAACGTGCGTACATTATTGTACTTGTACGTACTACGTGCGTACATTATTGTACTTGTACGTACTACGTGCGTACATTATTGTACTTGTACGTACTACGTGCGTACATTATTGTGTACTTGTTCGTACTACGTGTGTACATTATTGTACTTGTACGTACTACGTGCGTACATTATTGTACTTGTTCGTACTACGTGCGTACATTATTGTACTTGTACGTTCAACGTGCGAACATTATTGTACTTGTTCGTACTACGTGCGTACATTATTGTACGTGTACGTACAACTTGTGTACATTATTGTACTTGTACGTACTACGTGCGTACATTATTGTACTTGTACGTACAACGTGCGTACATAATTTGGTGTATTGTGTTGTTGTGCCTTTCAATACGAGTACGTTTATCATTGTGCGTGTGAGGATTGTACATAATTTCACGAAGATACAAGTGATCCTATAGTCTTGTTCGTAGAGGTACAATAACACAAATAAATTTTGTAGCTTCAACAACAAGAGTCTATGAAATATATCTGTTGGATGAGCAGGCACTCTTAATTACGGATAGTTGTAAATTTTATTCAGTCTAAAAAATTAATTTCCTTCAACATGATAGGTTTTATACGAAGATATTGAAAATCACACCTCAAAATTGCAGCATTAGCTAGGGCTGTGCGTAATATAGGTTTATCTTTTGCGATGTTTTACAGTGTACATATTTATTATTTTACTTGACGTAAGTACTGACTCAGTACTACTGAGGATTGGTTTGATGAGAGTTGACTGTATTTTATTGTGTCACGAGTCTGGGCCCGGTTGTTGTAGATGTCAATGTGTTGGGAGTTTGGATAACTCTATAAAGAAGTGGATGAAAATGTGGATTTCATCGATAATGAATGATGATATTGTACGAATATGATGTTTGTAACCTTCAAGGAATGCGAAATTTAAGTTTCAACATGATAGAATTTCAAAATAATTGAACGCTGTAACAGGAGCCGATGTTTTGTTCCATTAAGAATTTACCCATTTGGTTTCAAGATGTATACTTTATTTTACATATGAGGGATAGTTTCTTTTTTGATAATTTTTCGAATACTAAAAGGTCACGACAGTCATTTCCAAGTTCAAATAATTCTAGCTGTCACAATCATGATTTTAATGTTGTCAAACTTTAAAAAAGACGAAGATATTTGATTACTGAATAAGTAATAAGGAAACTTTTACTTGATGAAATTGTTTTATTTCTTTAAAGCTGGAGTTACACTTTCGTATTAAACCAAGCAGAAATGCGAAAGCCACTAAATCAAATACGAAATTAACAGATTCCCGGCTAGAAAAAAAGCGGCGTTTTGTCAACGTCTCGCTTTTGTCGAGTAAACACGGTGTTTTTCAAGAATCGAGCGGTATTTTTGAAAAACGCGCAGTAGTTTTTAAAAAAACCCGATGTTTTGCAACTTAAAGTTTAATTATAGGCGCGCGCACAGAAATCGTGCGTTTTTGTGTGCGCGCTTGCGTTTCCATGAGGATGTGAGGAGTTTTTCAAAAACTCAGCGTTTACTCGACAAAAGCACGGCGTTTTTGATAAAAAGTGCCGGCGTTCGCGTTTTTTGAAAAACGCCACGTTTTTTCTAGCCGGGCTAAATCTCCCGTTGAATTACACTTGACGAGATAATTTCTGAGTGAAGCGAGTGATACACATAACTTTGAGTAAACTCATGCTGATCACAACATACAGTACAAGGAGGTGGGTAACGTTAGTAAGCTCCTCTTGCGATGCACAAACCCATCTAAAAAAGACTTGTACTCGTCATACTCATACTGATACAGAGTAGCCTAAACATTAAAAGGTTAGCAATTAAAAAACTATCACGCAATACAAAAAGAGAAAAGACAATAAGACATGCAGAAATAGCTTACAAGAATTTAAGTGAAATTGAAAACATACATGCCGAGCTACATGCAGAGAAATAAATGAAGGGGAGCAATCAAACTACAAACATATGACTCAGACTATGTAGAATTTTCCAAAATTTAGTAATGAAATTTAGTAATAATAATATCCGTCTTTGCTACACGTGGCCTAGCCCTGCTGCCGCGAAGCGGCAGCCTCCGGCGCGCGCGAAATTTGCGAAACTGGAAACGTTCAGCTTTGAGCTGCGAAATCGAATATCACCGTGCACTAAGCAAACCTCCCGACATTTTATTCGCTTCAAGTTCAAATGTAGAGCGAGGGCCGGACAACCGAGCGTAGACAAGATTATATCCGTCTCGGTCTACCGTTCAGTTGCGAGGGTCGGCTATAAGTATAACATATAACTTTGTCTCACGTTGTGACCCTTTTCAGTTTCACGCCGCCGCGCGCGCCGGAGGCTCAAGGCTGCAGCTGCCGTTTCGCGGCGGCAGGGCTTGGCAACGTGTAGCGACTATAACTTAAGTCATAACCGCGACAAGCCTTCTCTTCACCTGACCAGGTGCTCGCGGCCCGGCGAGTGAAAAAAGGGCTCTGGTTAGAGCAAGCTTGTCTGACTTTGTCCGACCCTCATTCTATTCGAAGCGAATATGGAAATTTGGAATAAAGGGTGCGTGCTGCTGTACAAGCGCGGCGCAAGCCTTTTCTGACTTTGTCCGGCCCTCATTTGAACTTGAAGCCCATAGAATTAAATGTTTGGAGGGTGCGTGTTGTACAAATGACAAAACAAGCCACGCGCGTTGTATATTACACTTACAGCAGCACGCACCCCTCCCTTGCGTTGCGGCCCAGCGTCTTGCGTAATTGCGGCTTCGCGCGCGGGGGCTGTTGTCGCGGTGATATCCGACTCATGTCACATGCACACGTTGTCGAGGTGTTACCCGACTCCAGATTCGCGCGCGGCTCGGAGTTTGCTGCTCTCCTGGCTCCGTTAGAACTTTAGACGGATATCATCTCGTCAAGCACTGAGCTGTGAGGGGCTCTCCCAGTCCGTACGTTTTTGCAACAACTATTACTAAGACTGAAGTCCTCAGGCAATTATTCATCCCGGACAGAAGGCTGTTTTACATTTAAAATTTTAAAGTACAACACAATTTTTCGATTTTTGAAATGGCCATGGCACATGGGTCACAACGTGCAAGTCCGCGGCGTTGACGTCCCTTTCTCCCATCTCCGTTTATTTTGTACTATTACTTTTTCCAATATTCACTTGACGTTATGAGTTATCTGACTTTGTCCGACCCTCATTCATATTCGAATGTCGAAGCAAATTTTCTCTCCGAGAATAAAATTACGGGAGTGGGGAGGGTGCGCGCTGCTGTACAACGTTATGAGTTATAAAATAGTAACGCTAAAATAGTTTTTCGAAAAAACAATCAGATTTACAATAAAAATTCATTCAAGGAATAAATTAGTTTTATACCTTAAAGTTAAACCTACTCATGTCAAATAAATTTGCTCTAAATATAGTTCTAGTTTTTAGCAATCAGCATTCGTCAGGCTCTAACTAACTGATACTATATAAAAACAGCTGCTTCTTGACATTATTAAGCAACTAACATGGATCATTATAATACTTTTACGGTAATAACACAGTAAAAACGGTCTGCAATATACAGAAAAGCCCCTTATAAATTACTCTCAGTCCACCTACTATATAATATATACAGTACACTAATACAATCGAAATACACACGTGAACACCCAATTAACATTAAGTTACTTATACTCTTGACTTAAATCTCACCTTGTAATTTCAGAGGTTTCTATTGATGATGATCGTCCTTGCCCAATAATTCAAGAAGGTACTTAACATTTTACAATATCATATTTTAGCTTCACAAAAACCATCCCAGTTACGGCAACATTAGGTCTGATTTGACGGATTGGTTCGTCACAGATGCGATGCAGAGCGACTAGAACTTTTTTGGGTAAGAGATTTAACACCATCTCGCAATACCTGGCCCAGCCATGTTTTCTGCCCGAAAGCTATTCACAACTGTTCGAAGATAAGCGAGTCCTAAAACTAGCACTGCTATAACAGTGCAGTATCGTACAACTGCTATGTGCTGAATCGAAAATAGACGTCAAGTGAGGGACTGCTCGGGGGAGAGGACGTGCAGAATGCTGCTGCTATCCGCTGCTGCTATGGTCGGACGATTATGAGAGAGAGGCTGGGTCAGCTGGTCCGACTTGGCGTGGGAGAGAGGGGTGGTCGTGTTCTCCGTTTTTACGTGGGACAGGGGCAGGGTGCTACCATCACACTTCGGGTAAGGTTTGGGCTGGGCGATGGGGGAGTTGAAGGTTTGTAGTGAGTTGGGGTTTTCTGTTTTCACTACTAGTTGACCTTCGTCCTGAGGAAGAATGTTGTTTGAATGTTGTGTATGATAACACAAATAACAGATTTTAGATCAAGACAAAGTCAAAGACAAGGACAGAGACAGAAGCAGAGACAGAAGCAGAGACAGAGACAGAGACAGAGACAGAGACAGAGACAGAGACAGAGACAGAGACAGAGACAGAGACAGAGACAGAGACAGAGACAGAGACAGAGACAGAGACAGAGACAGAGACAGAGACAGAGACAGAGCAGAGACAGAGACAGAGACAGAGACAGAGACAGAGACAGAAGCAGAGACAGAAGCAGAGACAGAAGC
>JH153136.1:118836-158404 GCA_000226015.1 Mnemiopsis leidyi
CAGAGACAGAGACAGAGACAGAGACAGAGACAGAGACAGAGACAGAGACAGAGACAGAGACAGAGACAGAGACAGAGACAGAGACATATCATCTACCTGCAGATGAGAACGTTTCTGAAGTCCGTGAGCTCTCATTCCGTGTTTCCGAAGGGTAGAGAGATGTCCGAAACAGGTGCCACAGTGAGAACACTTGAATGGTTTCTCCCCGGTGTGTGTCCGATGATGGCTCTGGGATGTTACTGTTATAGTTATGTTCAGCGAATTTGAAGATGGTGATCATACTAATTATTGTTTTCTTTCTTGGATTCAGGACAATGACTTAGCTATGTTGAGGTGTTTTCCTTATGTAGTAAGTCCTTGGATCATTTTCGATATTAGCTGTATATGGCTGAATAAATCGCAACTATTCAAGAAAGATATTTAACTATTTTACCTTTAAAGAACTGGAATGACTGAATTCTCTTCCACATATGTTACATCGATACGGTTTCTCGCCTGTGTGTATTCTAATATGTGCCTGAAATTCGATTCGTTTAGTGCATGAGTGGTCAGTTATGGCAAAGTAGAATACATCAACTCTATGATTATTCAGGTTTGGATGGATAGAAAAGTTTGGATGAAGGTTATGTATTTAGGATTTGTTAGATAAAATTGGATGGAGGTTATGTATAACTATAAGGTTTGGTTGGATGTAAGTTGGATGTGTTTAGGTTTTTTAATAAAGTCTCTCCACCTTCATGTTGGTGCTATCACTGAAAGCTTTCTGACAGTGAGTACACTTGAACGGTTTCCCCTCGACATGAGTCCTCTCGTGTCTCCTGCAGCTTGTACTGTAGGCGAAGGATTTCCCGCAGTAGTCACACGTGTACGGCTTTATACCGCTGTGTACGCGGGTGTGCCTGAGTTGGAGGGTTTATGTCAGCTTTTTAGGAGATATTTTAACTTAGAGGTTTAGAGAAAGATTGTCTTGAAGAGGCGTCCCGAGCTTGGAAAATTTTAAATCTCGTTTTTCGAAAATTTATTGGAGCTGCTTTAGCTATCAGCGGTCAAATACTCTCACATGGTTCACTCGACATAGATTGGCGTAAAAAGGGCCAATTGCTTATAGATTGTGAGAAATGAAGTTTAAAATACTTGAAAATAAGCGAAATCTCTCCAGGAATGCCGTGCTCTCCCTCTATATTGAAGAGACTAGATTTTAAAAGCACCTATTTATTTGACTACTTTTTCTAGTTGTTTTATTTAAACAAGAAACGTGGGAACAATAATAATAATAGTCCAGTCTGTTTGTGTTACCTTTCAAGCTTGGCGTTACAGGAGAAAGCTTTGTCACACTTGTTACACTTGAATATCTTATCGTTAGGTAACATTGTCGTACTGGGGGAGGCGAAATTGATTATCAAATAGTTGATCTGTGATCCCGATGAGCACACTTTTACTCTTAATGTTAGAAAGAACTGAAAATTATGTAATGGACGGACTCCCACCTAGAACGGAATAAAATCCTACATCACTATAATCATTAAGCTCTTATAGTCTTATACCGTTATAGCTTCATGAGTGTAGCTATACCTGTGAGCGGGTAAGGTAGCGATTCCGTTAGTGCTGGAGATGGTTGGAGACAGAAGAGGAGACACCCCGGTTTTATACTCGTTGTTGTACCAAGCCTCCGTGTTCTGATACCTGTAACCAGCCAAGTTGCGTTATGTTTATCTTTGGGTCACGCGTGAGAAATTGTGAGCGTGACGCGTGAGAAATAGTAACGCGTGAGATTGAGATTGTAACGCGTTATGTAGTTTTGTGCGATTTAGTCTCAAGACTTCTGCATTTAATCATCTTTAACAGTATAACAACGCAGTATAAAGATTAAATGATTTTGAAATCATGTGATTGTATCGCCAACATGCAGGCTGTGCAAGTACGCGGTATCACAACGCTTTGCCAATACGCTAGTACGCTATATCATTACGCTGTATCTGTACGCAGTATTAGTACGCTGTATATACAGTGTATTAGTACGCTGTATTAGTACCCGCCGCACAAACTCATGCCATTTAAACGTGTAACTTCCTCGCCCTACGACATCTAGATTAATCACATTTAACACCTAGCCCTTGTTTAAAACGAGCCCTTACAAACGCACGTGAAAACTACTCCGATTGATTGGAAGAGTGATTTGTTCGTTTAGAGGAGGTGAGGGGCTCTGTTTGAAAAACGTCGTGTCTGGCTGTAAAGTCTACAAAATGTGGGGAGATCCCACGTGACATTTGTCTGATTGATTGGATTGTTTCAATGAGTTGTGGTTGATGAAATATGGGGAAATCCGGGAGATTTTAGACTTCAGTCTTGGAGCTTAGTAGAAAGTTCAGTGACAATAAGTTAACTGAGATTGAACAATAAGTTAACTGAGATTGAACAATAAGTTAACTGAGATTGAACAATAAGTTAACTGAGATAGAACAATAAGTTAACTGAGATTGAACAATAAGTTAACTGAGATAGAACAATAAGTTAACTGAGATTAGAACAATAAGTTAACTGAGATAGAACAATAAGTTAACTGAGATTGAACAATAAGTTAACTGAGATTGAACAATAAGTTAACTGAGATAGAACAATAAGTTAACTGAGATTGAACAATAAGTTAACTGAGATAGAACAATAAGTTAACTGAGATAGAACAATAAGTTAACTGAGATAGAACAATAAGTTAAGTAGAAAGAAACTAAAAAACTTGTTGCTACACTTCGTGTTGTTTCTTACCAGTGAATTTGGTTGTGCAGTGCCAGTGCTGTGGACTGGGCGAATGTTGAGGGACACGTACCACAGGGAAACGGTCGCTCATGCGAGTGTGTCCGAACGTGTGATCTGAAACACAAGGATATGTTTTTAATTTCTCATATAGGTAGGTTTTCTAACGCCAAGTAATCGAATGGCCCCCGCAATTAAAAGACACCACGTAAATGTAATTAAATGATGCCACTTAATTAAATGTCGCCACGTGAATAAATTGCGTCACGCGATTGAATGAAGTCACGTGATTGAAAGACATCACGTGAATACCGAGATCTTACCTGAGGGTAGCGGGAAGAGCGAAAACCATTCCACAATGATCGCACCACAGCACTTCGGAACCAGAGTGGGAACATGCTCTCGTAGCGATATGCATCATAAAACTGGAGCGGTAGCGTTATTAGGAACTGCCAATTTCGTTTTCATCATCACTTTGTACATAAATTGTGTGAACTAAAAGTTTTTTTGATATTCAAACCTAAACCAATTTTAAATGCAGTGTGAATCATTTTTTGACGTTGTAATTTCCTAACAGTTATGATCAGTTTTGATCAAAGACATGCCATGCGGATGCCCAGCGTGTCAACTAAAATAAAATTCTGAGTCCCGTATGTACCTGTAAGGATAACAGAAAGTCCTCTGACAGATCTGACAGGAATAGCACCCATCTGAGTCCGGTCGAAGCTGCTCAAGTCTGTAAAGTCCCAGCAAGTCTCCGTAACTAGACTCGTACCACAGCAGAAGTTCCTGACCTGCAGGTAGGGGGTGAGGTTGGGGTTTGTTTGCTAAGCAGGGGGAGAGTAAAGGGTTTAAAGAGAAATAAGGGGGGAATTACAACTTCTTCTATCTGCAGTCTGCAAACTATTGAAACCTACAAAATTGGTAATGAACTCATCTGGAATCTACAAAGCAAAACTTTGGTATACCCATGAAGTGCTCGCTCATCTGGAAGAATATCTCTGATAACTTCAAAGTAAATGTCGTGTTGGATTTGAAAAGCTACGATGTTCTGCTCTTGTTCGTGTCTGGCCGTGTTCACGTACCTCATCCAGCTGCCTGACGTATGTTAACTGTTAATAGTCTGTTAAAATAAATTTTTCATAATTTATTAGTTATTGAAAGCTTTTGGTTCAAGTGGAGAGGAAACCTATTTCAGATCCACATTTCGATTAAGGTCGGCTCCTTGTCGCGGTGATACCCGACTCACGCAGCTAAAGCTGAACGTTTCGTTAGAACGGTAGACGGATATAATCTCGTCAAGTCGGCTCCCAGGAGTGCGCACTGCGCACTGACTGGTAACGGGTGTGTTATGCTGTTGTTGGGCCGAAGAATCAACCAAGCTACCTGCTACATTATCTTAATGATTTTTGATGAAATGCAATCCGACATTCATTAATGAGCAAAATAATCCAGCAATCACTGTACCGAATGAAAGAAGATGCTTGTTCCTGTCCTCCGCAAGCGTCTCAGCAGTCAGCAGGTAATCTAACGCAAACCAACTCAACACATCCCAAATATCGAGCAACTTAATCTCCTCTACTTCAAGCGTCTTGGGTCTAGCACAAAAAGCACTGCCAGTCGATAAATCTAAAATTTTAGCGGTAGAAGCAAATGGGAGCACATTGTAAGTCATGTCTGACACTGGGGAGGTAAGTTCTTGATAAGATTCCAGATCGAAGGGAAGATCAGTCTCTTCTTCCGATGAAATCTTCCTCCTGCTTTGTGACACGTCTTCATGGTATGTCGCAGAACTTTCAGACACTTCACTGGTCGCGGCTTGCTTCAATAAACGTTTAAGACGGTAGTTGTCCATCAGCTCAGGAGGAGGTGGTGTGATAGAAACTGGAGATGAGGAGTTGTCGCTAGACGGAGAGGTGACTGATCCAGATTGTACAGTCTCTGACTTCTTGGCTGATCCATAACACTGTCCCAGATTTGAAAACCAGACATTATTGATCGGCAGGTCACGGAGCTTGTTTTTAGGAAGCAGCAAACTGAAGTCAAATTTTCCTGTGTTACAGTTAGATAGCGTGGGAGGTTTATGTGGAGCAGATAGACTGCTGGCGATAGAATTGATGTACTTCATGATGATGTCATCATCAGAACTTTCGCCATGACTCTTCACATCAAGACCAAGCTTCTTCGAGGCTTGTTCAATCACTTGTTGAAGGAAACTGTGAGTGAAGTTGGGCTGAGTTGCATCAAATCGAGCTTGGGAAGGTTGTAAACCCTTCAAACTAAGCAGTGACGTGGAATTGTCCATTCTCCTTATCTCACTCTCAAACTTTTCACGGTGTTATCGTATTGAAGAAAATAGCGGGGTAAACAACAAAACTGTAAAAGCAAGTTACAAAGGATTGGTGAGCAGCTGCAGTATTACCCGAGCCCTTAGGAGTGAGATCCGTCAGACAAATTTAAAAGAAAATCTATCAAAACAAATGGGTGCAGGAAAGGAAAGCGAGGGAAGAGAGTAGAATTGTTTACACAGGCTCGCATATAGCCCCAGTTCATAAGCCAACGGTATATTACTCAAGTTTAGTGTTTGTCTATTCCCCTAACTCCATTACCAGTACTATTACGAGCCTTAAAATCCGTTAAGGGTGCCCTAGAGCAAGTTTAAAGGCGCCGAAATGGAAATACCGAGGATATTACAGCCGGTCTACCTCCTCAAATCGGGGAATCACGCAAACGCTAAATTTTGTACCGTCTGGACGAGTCGGGGTATGTTGACGTCTGGAAGAAGCTTAAAGCACTTTGTTTGTGCTGGTGGCAGCTTGACTTGTTTCGGTTACAAGGTAATGGGGGCAGTAATTGGAATATGATGCGATTACGAGGCGATCACTAATTTGGAGATGATTCCGGGGCTATCAAAGGTGGAATCATTTCATTGTTCAGATTTATTAGCTGGTGGTGTGCTTGTCGTGGCCAGACTGGCGGCTTCTGGCTTACAGTTAATTTATTTACAGGCTACATTTTATAATCTTGATAGCCCTGTGTTTTTGCCTGTTTCGTAGCTACTCGCGCGGGGGAAAACGTAAGCGTTTGTTCTAATGTAGTTGGTTCTAATGTGATTGATTTTGTTGTATATATTTCGTCGCGTTGAAAGTCCGAAATTTCAAACAAGGATTAAATCAAAACATGTTCTTAAATATGGATTTCAGCTGTATTTCACCATATTTATCGCAACCGTATATACTTTAACATAGGAGTTCTGTCCACGGGTAAATGATAAAATTGGGAATGCGATTATCGTAAATATAACCTGTTTATATTATTCTGAATCTTATCTTATAGCGGAATTTACTAAAACAATCAAGCAAAAACTATCAAGAAGAATAAGCAATTTTTACCTGACGGTTCATCAGAATCGGGGGCTAGTAGATAATGTACGACACTTCCTTTGTTTTCGAATATCTGAAATAAAAATTTAATTTGGTCACAAATAGCTGTACTTTCAATGTTGTTCAAAATTTCAGCATAAACTGTCATACAATTTCATAAGCAATGAATACCAGCCAGAACAAATGAATTCCGGTCACTATATAAATTTTTTTTCTCCTTATATATAATAGTTTGCCCTAGTATACAAGTCATATTGTTTCTTTTATAGTTATAATTGCTGTGATCAATATTATTTGAAAGGTATAGATAAAGAATAAAAAGATGAAAACAACCTACCGGCCAACACGCTGAAGGGTGGGAGGCGGCTGTAGGTCGGGGTGTGGGAGAGATGATACCGGTAAAAGGACCGAACCGTGTTCTTCTCTGTATGGGTAGGAGGGCCCACACTCCCATTCCTGCCCCAGGAACATGGGAACCCTTCAGGGTGATATCTCGGGGCAGCAGAGTGGTAGGGTCTATCGAACTGGCCTGAAATACAGGTGGTTGTTTAAATCTAGAGTGAGATAGTACAAACAGTTTTAAATGGATTGCACTATAATTTTTTGAAGGTGAAGAAAATGCTTTTGAGATAGTTTTTGCTCGTTTCAGTGCCTCCCTCACCGCTCGCATACTCTCAATGAATTTTTTGTATTTCTAATGCTGAAAAATGTCAATAGCCAGCTCGTATAAAGAGCTAACTTAGCCGCTAGAGTTAAGATGTAATTGTATTTACAGAATACAAGAACTTTAGGTAACAGTAGTAGGTAACAGTAGTGGTACCTTCAAGTTCATGATTGACATTTCTGGTTGTTTTGATCAACAATAATGATATCTACAACTTAATTACAACTAAATCTTACGAACGAAAATAAAGATTGTGCAGTAAAACTGATTTTGCGTGAACGATATCGCTCAATTCTGTCAGTGCTAATATTTTCTGCCCAAGTGGCCCTTTATCTGGTCTATATTATAATTCACCACATTACGGTGGTTTTCGATTCATTCAGAACGTGATACCGCTATAAAAGTTAGTCTTAGCGTTATGTTCATGGCTTTTAAGAGTGCTAATTGACTCGGTTAAATGGACAAGTGTTGTTCGCGTCACGACTTTAGGGTAAAATCGAAAAGATCTTATGACTTATCTAGAAATTTCAACATCTCATACTGCCCCTGCTGATTCTTGATTGTAACTGTAAGCTCTAGCTCTACATAGATTCATGATTGTAACTGTAAGCTCTATCTCTACAAAGATTCATGAACATCTGATGATGTCACTTATACTGCCCCTGCTGATTCTTGATTGTAACTGTAAGCTCTAACTCTACAAAGATTCATGAACATCTGATGATGTCACTTATCATGTCCAATAAACCATGTCCAATAGAATATCCAAACATGAAAGAGGAATTTCTAGCTTTGAAAACGCTTTTGACTTTGAGCTAGTCAAATCACAGGCCAAATGAAAATTATATGTTTTGACGTTTAATCCATCAATAAGAAAATCCTACCTCTTCTTAATGAAAGAGTTAAACGTGCAAGTGTAGCGTGCTTTAGCGGGGAAAGCAGGTCGAGTGATATTATCAACAACATGATCAACTGATCAAGACAAGCTCTAAAGGATATGATACCACTGAAACGCAAGGTAAAATAGGATAAGTTGGTGATCGTAGGGCTACGATTACTAAGGTGACGGCTGGCGCGCCATGTTGTAATAACTGAAGTTAGTTTGGAACGACAAAAGGGACGTGACCAAAGGAACTAAAGCAAATAAAGCATGAACTAGTTTGCGCTTAAGACTAAGTTAATTTAGGATTGACCCTCTGGGAAGGCAAGATCTAAATTGATTTTGGTAAAATGCAGTATCAAGCAGGATTCAGCACCCATTCCCCATGAGTCTGGGGAAGCTGCCACGACAATCAACGCAGAATTATAAGATTATTAAAACTCACCATTTATTGATTTTCTTTTGTCATATATTAAATGCTTTTCTTGTTAAAGACTCAAACAAAACGACAAGCACCCCAATTAATCATGAGAAAATCTGAATTTTCTCAGGATCAAAATGTCTGCAAACTAAAACCACGCGATATCACGTGTCCCCAAACTGACCAACCAAAGACCACACGCACGGGCGATGTCCAATCACAATCCAGCATTCCTTCCCGTGATCTTCAGGAACCAATCACTGGAGGAGCTCGTTGCAGAACGTTCGACAAGTGCGAGCCTTGTCAAGCAGTATGTCTAAAATGGTGCTAGCTCAGCCAGGTTGCACTCAAATGGATTTCACCGCACAAATTTACTTTAATTGTTGTTTTTCATGCACTGATTCGCTTGTATTGTTTACAAATTCAAGTGCACTGTTTTAAGAAACGGAGCGTGCTAGATAGAACAAGCCGCCGACACGGACCAATCTAGGCCGGGTCCACAACACCGGAACAAGCAGCGGAGATGCGCGTTTAAACTTCAATCTCGTGCTGGCGATACGAGCCGCTGGCTTAGTGACCGGACGAATGGAAAACATCGAGACTCTTTAAGATGGTCTTCAGTAGTAGCGGCTATCGACGATTCTTGTGTTCTCGTGCCGGACTCGGTTTTTAACAACAATAAATCCCCACGTGATTTAAGTCATCGACACGTGGGTTATCAGCCAGAGTTCGATTGCAATTGATAATAGTTATGACATGCTATTATAGTGGGAAGGCTTACAGGAATATTATATGGATAATTAAAATAGACAAGGAATATTGTGTACTTGATGTAAAATACTAGTGAAGTGTAATGTTGAAGTGTAATACTGTTGAACTGTAACGTTAAGGTGAAATACTGGTGAAGTGTAGTGTTGATGTGAAATACTGGCGAATTGTAATGTTGAGGTTGAAGTGAAATACTGGCGAATTGTAATGTTGAGGTTGAGGTGAAATACTGGTGAAGTGTAGTGTTGAGGTGAAATACTAGTGAAGTGTAGTGTTGAGGTGAAATACTGGTAAAGTGAAATGTTGAGGTTGAAGTGAAATACTAGTGAATTGTAATGTTGAGGTGAAATATTGGCGAAGTGTAGCGTTGATGTGAAATACTGGTGAAGTGTAATGTTGAAGTGAAATACTGGTGAAGTGTAATGTTGAAGTGAAATACTGGCGAAGTGTAATGTTGCGGTGAAAATACTGTAATGAGCATATTTATTAGGCATATTATTATTACAAGCGGCATTGTGGACATTACCAATGGTCGTGATAGAAAGAAATGAGTGATTTGGTGAGTCTTCAGTCGAGACTGTATCAGATAGCGTGGTAAATATGGCCTTCTTTGAAACTTTCTATAATAAATAGGACGATGAAAGTCGTGATGATCATTTTGCTGTTCCAAAATGTGAGAATCTTATCTAATATATTAAATACGGTCTTCAACTGTTGGAACAACAAAATGATCGTGATCGCAACTGTACCAGATACAGTCTAGTTAACAACGTGAATGGTGCCACATCAAAATTCGGTATTATTTTGGCCGTCCAAGTTGAATGGATACATTGCCGATTGCTGGTATTACTCAGATCAGAATACGATATTAAACTTAAACATTAAGTTGAACTTAAGGACGATAATATCCCACCTCATAGGGGCTGGTTGGGGACAGCGGGAAAACATCAACAGACTTATCCTGACTGTATCTGTTCAATAGATCAATCTTGCTCTCCGGGTATCTGGTCAGCGTATCCATCTTGTTTTCATGGTAACGAGACATGAAGTCCATCTTGGGGTCGTGGTTGCGAAGGACGTCGTAGGTGGAGTCTCCCTCCAATCGCATGTGAAGTTGGTACTTGCTGAATTAGGATACCCAACGACAGGAGCTAGGGTGAACTTGCTCGTGAAAATCACAGACGAGATTAAAGATACAGATTTAAATTCATTGGTATAATGCAAATTGGTCGCGCAAATAAACATTAAAATTAAGCAGTTATCTAAATCGGTTGCCTAGTCGGAGAGATTAGACAGCGGCGGAATGATTAGTGGCAACTTTCAAAAATCCATTGGTCGTGTTCTTGTGATTGAATGCAAAGAGAATAGCACGTGATTATGTATATGATCGTTGATTAAGAGACTTATATCTAAAGGTGGAGCAGGATATTCAGCATGCAAACAAGAAAGCTTAAGATGTGCAACTGTCAATTTAGGCCTTAATTGGTATGAGACACGAATAGTGAACCAAAATCAGGCTGTGCTCACACATTGGCAAATGTCACGGCCTTCACGAAGCACTAAAGGGTATCAATTTCCAGGTGTCTTGTGCAGATGAACTCATGATTGTAAATAGGCCAGCAAATTAGAATTTTGGTTTTCACTACCAAATAACCAAAAAGGGACATCAAATAAGCGATGATTTCCAAGCAAACGCCAAATTTAGAGAGAGCCGTGACTGGTTTTCGTGCGAGTGGACTACAGATGAGAAGTTAAAAACTAAATCGTAGCAAGGGGGACACAAACCACGGAACTATACCTCTTCAGCACCCCCCGCTTGCATGCTGTAAAGCGCGCCACTAACCCCACGTGTCACTATAGCAACGTCACGTGACCCCCCACGTGTTACCGAGGTGACGAAACCGCTCACCCAATCAAATTAACAGCTGCACCACACGTGACACGATGGTTTATTAACCTTGTCAAAGAACTGAGTACTTGTCAAAGAGAGCTGCGAATTATCCCCGGAACCGTAAACAAAGGAGGAGGGTGTGACCGCAGGAGAAGAGAGAGTAAGAAAAACAAACTCCGAAAGAGAGATATATCGTGTCCTTCTCGCGGATCAGTGCTTCTCAAAATGCCCCTAATTAAACTGGATTACACGATCCTTGACAGGCATGTTATATCAGCCAATCCCCGACAAGGATATCAGGCAAGTGAATTTTGATTGGCCAATCGGATTGAGCTAGTGCACTTGATATGATCAGCTCGATAATGACTTAATTGATTGGCCCTGTAAAAACAAACATGTTGTCAAGGTGGGAAAAGCTGAGTTTGATGCAAGGTTTCAGTTACGAGATGTTATCGTCAAGTAGACCAACCCTGAATGTTTACCCAGGGATCCAGGATAAACAGCAACATGGCTCAGTCAACCGCGTGATCGCTATCAATATCACTTATCAGTAACACGTGACACATAGATTGTAGTTGTAGTCCCAGGGAGAATCTGCAAAATGATGGAACCAGGTCTCCAGGTCACAGTTTTCTCAATTATTTACACTATGTGTGTATAATGTTAAGTGACTATTGACTACTATAAGTATACTGACTACTATGCCAACTATTGACTAGTAAGCCGTGATCGTGAGTCTATCCTCAGTTTTCAGGAAAAAATCGTCCGGAGCACATTTTTGAATTTCCTTTTCTAATATAAATGATAACTGTGATTATCACTGCGAATCCGGATCAGATGCAGTAGTATGAAAAAGTAAATTCGTTACTATAAATCTAATTTTGGAGAGTTTATTATGACCTGTCAGTTTATTATGACCTGTCTGCATTAAACAACTCCGGGATTAACTTATGTTACTTTGATGGACACTCGAATCTGACTTAATTGCCCACATCTATTATAGTCATGCGTTCTTTAGAAGTTCTCTTAGTCTCGTTGCACTTTCTTCTTCCTTGCTCAATCCTTTTTCCGCCACATCGTTCACACTTCTCGTCCAGTTCTTATTTCTTCTCCTCCCCCTCCACTGCCTCATTCTTTCCCATCCCCTCGCCCCATTCTTCCACTCTTACTATTTTTTCCCCTGCCTATCCTCAATCTCTCCCCTCCCCCTTTTCCCTTCTTTCCCTCTCTCCCTTCTCTATCCACTGACCACTCTCCTTCTTCTCTCTTTCTGTCTCTTCTCTCTTCTCCCACCTTGTCGCAGTTATACCCGACTCTCGCAGCATATAATCTCGTCAACTCTCATCTCTCTCCCCCTCTCCCTGACTCTATCTCCCACTCCCAGTGTGCACCGCTTCCCTACACGGCATTACCGTGGTTACACTCGGCTGCTCCTGACCCAGGATCATAGTTTGACATTCCAAGACTCGGACCTCTGCTTGTTAGTTAAAACATCGCACTTCCCACCTGACTCCACCTTCTTTCCTTACTGGTCCGACTGTTACCACGTGGTCAGATCCACGGGATCTCATTGGCCAGATCCCCACCGCAAGCCACTGCTTGGGACTTGGACGGAAGAAAAGAAAGGAAAATCCCGACCCGTTTGAATATTCATGACGAATCTTGAGGAGAGTAGGAAGTCGAGATATGAAGAGGTGTATAGATCAGAACCTCCACAAGCGAATTGAGTTTGGTGCTTGATGACCAGGTCGCGGGTCAGGCTACAGTGGTTTGGTGGAACAGTGGCGGAGACAGCTCATTCTGGTGACAGGAGACGTTTCAAAGGTCCTGCAGAGGTTGCCAGGATACTGGAGAGGTTGCCGTGGTTACCTTATAATTAGTCACCCCTAGGAAAAACCACAGTGAGCAGTGTTTTAAACTCCTGTTCAGACCAGTCCCAAAATCACGGCAATTTTGTTATTTGTAGCGTGAGTACATACACATAGTCATACACCGGGCAGTCTTATAGTTTATAATTTCACCTTACTTTATTCTAGGGTGAGATGCACTGAAAATGCTTATACGATACGTGTAACCATTTTTGGGGACCAAAGTGATCGTTAAAATACTAGGAGCTAATAGGATCACAATTTAGATCTTAAGTTTATTCATGATCTCACTCCAAATACTGAAATAAACATATAGTAGAAAATAGAAGTAGTGGGAAAAACAAAAAACTCATATGCATCAATACATTGGAACTAGTTTTGTAATCTTGATGTTATATTTATAGAGCGAGAACTTTCATGAATAATACCACCAAAAATGAATTGATAAATAATAAATGGAGCTGGGTTTAAGAGCTATTGACGCACAAAAGAAGGACGCCTACTTAATCATTAAATTAATCATTAAGTTTGAATAACCATGCGATCCGAGTTTGTGATTTTGACATGATCACGTTAACACACAGTCAAATAACAAAAGTCATATGGTTGTACTTTCGAATAGAGAACAGAGATTTCTAAATTGGATACAATATTCAGGAACATATAAATATGTCCGACTTCGAATTTGAATTTAAAAATTAGGCCTAGTTCGACTTTGAGTTCGAAAACTTTTAAACACGAGCCATCTTTTTTGTACTAAAATTTGTTTTTGGAAAGCATTTAAATTTAATTAGTTGTTCCAAGGTTCTTATAATAATAAATAATCAAATTTGGAAAAAATCACCTGAGCTGTACAAGTATATATTGACTTACCTAAGACTCGAAGTTTGATAATTGCGTTGAAGTTCAAGTATTCTGTCATCCCAGAGATTGGAACACCATGACCAAAGGTAAAGCTTTACAGCTAACGGATGCAGGTCTGGCAAGTAAATTCGCATCGAAGGCAAATCATTTCGTGGTCGAATTTGTCATCCAAATACTTCAGTTCTATACTTCTGGAATTAAAAGTCCGAAACGTCTCTAGCTTCTGCAGGTACTTGTGCCACTGGATATTCACAAATCTTTTGCTGGCAGTGTTCGACAACATCCAAAATGTGGTACATTGACGGTTTTGGTAGAAAAATCTTCGATGTTACAAAATACACCAACAAAATCCAGAGAAACCCAACAAAACTGATCAGAAGTTTTTATCAAAGAGACAAGGGAGCACGGTAAGCGAGACGAGTGTACGACGATAGCTACAAACGTTGGTAGGAGTAATCTAAAACGTTGGGAGGAATATTTAGGAGCTCACAATGAGTCGAGCTACTAAAGCTTGCTCGGCAGCGAGTCACATCGGACCTTGATAATGGCTAACTACTGTGAGACGGCCACTCCTGATTTCGGGCCGATATATATTATATATTTATTTATGATTATATTGTATGTGTTAATCTTACTTACTTTCTAATTTTAAATTAGTAAGAACGCTCATTTACAATTAAAGTTTGTTATTGTCGTAGTAAAGCTTACCATTTCAGTGCTATGATCTTTATCAGTGAAAACGGTGATGGCCGCTATCGCGTCACTCAAGTTTCAGGCAGAGAACAATAGAAAAGTTTTGATCTGAGGAGCTGAGATTAAACAAACTCCGAGTCAAAGGTCTGAGCTTGTTCTTTCGTATCTTGATCAGCGCGCTCCACAGATAACCCGCCACTTTTCTGGTTGGCTGATGCTGCGGTCAGGTTGCTGGACGGCGCGTTTTAATTGGACGACGACGGAAAGCAGAGCCGTGATTAGCCGTCGTCATGGTCACGTGACTCTCATGACGTCCTGCTTGTTTTCGGGAGCGTCACGTGGGGGAGTCCGATGGGAAAATCGCTTTAACTCTCGTTTTTCTCACAGATAAATGGAAGCGACACTTACCTGACATGCTGAAAAGAGCACGTTTTTCAGCCTGTTTGACAGCAGGCTGTACAAAACAGTTCCGACTAGCTTCACCCAGCAGACGCCGGAGGCAGCATCGTCTAGTATTCTCTCTATCACAGTGCATCTTGCTGTGTCTTGGTTTTGGAAACCACAGCCCACAGGGTCGACTCCGAGCTGCCTGTACATGATTAAAACATTTAATTCAATTATTAAAAGATGCTTAACTAATTTTCAAGTTGAATTAATAATGTTCTGATTGTAAATTGTATCACTATCAAATACAACTTTGTCAGTTGGAACGGGATTTTAAGTTTAACTTAAAGTCGTTTAATTTAACGAAAATATATGCCCGTCAAATAAGACAGTGCTTTAATAAAGCAATTATGCGACTGACAATCTGAATCAGTAGCTCTTTGTTTTCACCGCATTGAGTCCAGCTGAAGCTGCAATCAGCACGAGCTTGCAGCTAAGAAATAGAAATACAGAAATACTTCTGTTTGCCATCACAATAATCGAAAAATGACAGTGTTGGAACATAGCGTCAAATTCATCAGGAAGATTTCCTCAAAAAGTGAAGACCATACATCTTTTAGTTATTAATTGTCATGATAGATGATTTTATTCATCAATTTTAGCATTTTGGTATGAAAATTAACCTAACCTAGAAAAATTGAAAAAGTTTTCAATTCCATTATGAGATGTATTTATTAAAAAGTGCGTTTTTGAATGTTTGTTTGAAAATTGAATCGTCCCTTTGCAATAATATGTGTCGCAATTGAATAGTAAACAATTTTTTGAATAGTAATCAATTTTTGGATGATAATAAAAGTCTCAAAATAATTGATATTTGGCAAAACTTTGGCAGTTGGCACCACTGTCATATCGCCTGTACTCGAAGTAAACCTATCAAAGTGTCACGTGATCATTGACCCTGTCACGTGGCAAGACACGTGCAGAGAACCATAATCCCACGTGCACTACAATCACGTGGTCAGCACGTGACGGTTTACCCCTCACGTTTCTCTGCAATAATATTTACTAGGGGGAAAGGCAATGCCAGGAGTGCTTGCAAACAAACATAATTAGAAGTACCTCCTGCAAAGAATGCTAACAAGCTACCACAACCCATATATGGTCTGATTTATGCCCATATAAGGAATATATGACCATATAAGGAGTGGAACAATCCCCCCGCTAACGAGATGGTCGCACGCGGTGGGGTAGGAATTATCGGACCTCCTGCTGACAAGATTCAAACTAGTTTGTGTGTGGTTGTCAGATATTGGCAAGGATATTAGCGCGAACCATATGAATGTATTGGCTGGCTGTAGGATATATAGAGGCTATAGCTATAGGTATTGTCTCGTTAACCTGAAAATAAGAAAAGTAATAACAGGAGATACTATCCTAAAAGATCAAGCTGATAAAGCTGGTTCAAAAGATGATAATTGATATTATAATTAAATTTAACTTCTTACTTCGCAAGGATGCTGGATGTGCATATAACTGCATGGTCTAAGGTCTTTATAAAGGGATGTGCCTACGCCCTAGACCAGTACTTAGTAAGATATCTTTTCTTGTTTAAAAGTTAATTGAACAAGGTTGAGACTCACGTAAATATAACCATAGAAACATGGTGAAAAACATGTTTGTAAGTAAATCCATATCAAAGTTTAACTTACTGTGACTGTGGATGTTGAGGAAGGTTGAGATGTCTTTAACCTCATAGAGGAAGGTATTTTTGTTCACTGCATCTCGTGATAGCAATGCTTGATATGGAGACTGTACTTTCTTCTCATTGGTCAACGCTGTCACATGATACGAATAATTTGTGACCCTTCCCTAAAAATTCCTATGCTCTATCGTTTTTTGGTGATCTCGGAACCATTGGGTCTTTAGCACCTATGAGTATGAGGGATTCCCTTGATTCAATGGATCCTCTTTATCTGATCAGAGGGACACTTAATCTTGACAGGAAACTACTAAATATCAAGATAAACACTTTTCGAGGTATACTGTTGACCTGCAGAGATATTTTAGCTTTGGGTAACTCCTTAGTCCTTACAAATTTTGGTAGTCATGTGACAGGTTATATTATTTAGATTACTTTGAGCTTCCACGCCGGAAAGGAGTTTAGGTTACGGTGAATGTGTTTGAGTTACTCTATATTAGGTTAAGGTAACTCTAGGTTAGGAGGTTATGTTTAGGGTAGTCTAGGTTACGTTTGAGTTACTTTTGGGCAGCTTCTCTCCAAGTCTTACCAACTTATTTAGTTCTTGTAGCT
The DNA here is from genome assembly GCA_000226015.1 of Mnemiopsis leidyi. Lineage (NCBI taxonomy): Eukaryota > Metazoa > Ctenophora > Tentaculata > Lobata > Bolinopsidae > Mnemiopsis > Mnemiopsis leidyi. Next base: position 135,715 of record JH153136.1, read on the forward strand.
ACGGATGTAACGATGTATGTTTACATTCAAGAATTGGTGTGTTACAATGTCTGGCCAAACAAAATTACAAAATTTTCACTCAGAGAAAACAAGAAATTTTGAACAATCAGAAAATCAATACAGTAAATTAGGAATTACGTGATCTTGAAGTTGAACTGTAATATTTGTCGCGGTGTGCTGTGTCAGTAATGCTACTTCCTGAGTGTCCTGAGGCCGGAGAAAAGCTGATATACCACCTGAAAGAAATAGCAGGCTCAAGTTGCACTCAATTCAATTAGTCGCATTGATAAAGCGACTCCTGTTGTGGCAGGGTGGCTGTAAGTGTGATCTTTATTTCATCTTTTTTCACTGTTACTTTTTCTTGATCTCATGTCTTAATATTTGACAGTGTGTCGACGTAATCGTCACTCCTAGTTTTGTCAAATTACATTTGTAATATTTTTAAATTATATTTGCAATATTGTCTCCAACGCGATTATCATCAATCGTGGTCTATGATTATTATATACTCATAGTTTTATCCACAGTTCCAATATATTTTTATCAAATTCACAGTAATTAGCAAATTCATTATTTTTAGATCTTTTCTCTGTTTCCGTGTTTACTGTTTGTGCGATCTGTTTTGCAAATCAGACATTCAACTTTAAGGCTCAAGCTTCGACGATAAAACATAAATAGCAAATCTCTTAATTTCGACGCAGCATGTCGTTTTTCAAATATAGAACATCAATGTTTGAGGCTGATCCTATTATCACCGTTTTGCGTAATACTTATAAAAGTGTACTATTGCTTTTCGCTGGTAATTTAATATAATATTGTCTTCCAAATACGGTTGCTGTTAATACAATACTGTAACTGTAACTGTAAGTTGAAACTATTACTGTAATTGTAACTGTTACTGCACTGTTACTGTAACTGTTACTGTTACTGTAACTGTTATTGTTACTGTAACTGTTACTGTGAAAATGGTATCGTTACCATGGTAACAGTAACAATAACACCAACTGTCACTACTATGGTGTATACCTCTTTAACCTATCCATGTGAGTAATCAGCTAAATATAAATACGGATCCTGCTAAAGTAGTCATATTCAACTACTGTGTGAAGTTGCACTGAAATAACTAAAGTCACCAAACTATACCTCCACTCTCTGACTCAACTGAACCTGCTAATCTTATTGATATTCAATATTCACGTGGAACGTAGGTTGACTTTAACACACAGTAACACACTGTATTTAGTGCTTAAACGTTTAGTGTGCAGAATGTACACTACACTTGCCCAGGTGCTGAGGTGCATCGTGCGCTTTCTGCTTTCCACCTTCTGAAAACTTATATCTTACGTTGTACAATGTTCAGTCATTATTTATACAATGAGTTGTAAGTTGGCTAGAAGACTGTATTAGTTTTGTTTACCGTTCAACTCGACTAACAAACGATAATATTCTTAAAGTTTGAGGTTGCGACTTTCGGTTGTACGTTGATAATCTTCTTGACTGTCGCGGAATTTATACGCTATCAGTATCAGGCGTTTCAGAAGAAATTTTAGACACGCATCTCCCTTTCGGTCAACTATGAGTCGTATTGTGACAGGTCATTTGTGATAGCTGATGTTCACCCGTAAAAGTGTTTTGTTAAGGATTGTAAATTCGAGCGTTAATCGATAATGTTGTCCACCGAATCGTCTCTTTCAGTCTTTTATCAACCTTTTTTCTAACTTTTCTCCTGGCACTTATGCCAAATGTAGTTTGCTGCTAGCACCTGGCGATCTCATGATTTTTCAATTCTCCGCCGTTGCCCTCCAAGTTGAGGTTGTTAAAGTTGTACCATCCTCAGATTCACACCATAACTATATTATTTACACTGTTACCATGGTTACTGTTACAGTTATTATGGTAACATCACTATCTCCACTTCTTTCAAGGTTACCTTGAAAACAAAGGTACCTTGAAAACATCACTATTCACTATTTCCACTGTTACCGTGATTACTGATTACTGTTACAGTAACCAGCCAAGGTAACATGGTAACATAACTATCTCCACTGTTACCATGGTTACTGTTACAGTAACCATAGTAAAATCACTATCTCCACTGCAGTTACCATGGTTACTGTTACAGTAACCATAGTAAAATCACTATCTCCACTGTTACCATGGTAACTGTTACAGTAACCATGGTAACATCACTATCTCAACTGTTGCCAGTTACCATGGTTAATGTTACAGTGACCATGGTAACATCACTATCTCCACTGTTACCATGGTTACTGTTACAGTAACCATGGGAACATCACTCTTCCCACTATTACCCTAATTTCTGTTACAGTAACCATAGTAAAATCACTATCTCCACTGTTACCATGGTTACTGTTACAGTAACCATGGGAACATCACTCTTCCCACTATTACCCTAATTTCTGTTACAGTGACCATGGTAACATTACTATCTCAACTGTTACCATCGTTACTGTTACAGTCACCATGGTAATATCACTATCTCCACTGCAATATCTTCATAGGACGGCCTAACATGACGTGATGAACCATCCCGTGTACCTCCTTCTCCTACCCCTAGCTTTTTCTACAACTTCTCCTTCATCGCCCCCTCCTTCCACTCCTTTAGATCTTTCTATCTTTCCAGAAACAAAAACTGTGCCGTATGGTACGTATTCTTGCCTGTAATACCCTAATATGTGAACTGTCCCACAAAGCATGAATAAAGATTTATTTTTAAGATCCATCTCATATGTTTTTTTCACAATCTGTGTACTCCAAATGTGTTCCCAATGAAGCTCTGATATACCATGAAATGAACAAAAACATATTGTTATCCCCTCCTCCTATGATATTTCTATTTTCTCCCCAGGACCTCGTCTCTTCCTAACTCCCGATCAGAACTTTCTAAACCTGGTTTGGTGTTGCGACCTCCCTCCTGATGCCAGAATTAAACAGTACGAATCTCGAACCTGGGCCACTTTTTGGTACAACGGAGCGGCGGAAGCTGGAGTTAACCGTACTGCTGCAAATATAACCGAGGTGTGTTTCTGTTATGCTATAGTTAGTGTTACTGTTACGCTATAGTCAGTGTTACTGTTACGCTTAGATTAGTGATAACGTTACGCTTAAGTAGGTATCAAAAGTATGCCTTAGTAGGTGTCACTGTTACGCTAAAGTTAGTGTTATTGTTACGCTAAAGTCAGTGTTACTGTTACGCTAAAGTCAGTGTTACTGTAACGCTTAAGTAGGTGTCACTGTTACGCTAAAGTTAGTGTTACTGTAACGCTTAAGTAAGTGTTACTGTAACGCTAAAGACCATAAGATCCTAGTTGCAATCTTAATCAAGTGATTTATTTTCATAAAATACATCTTAGTAACTTAGTTGTGCAGCTGATTGATTCCTGGATGACGGTTATAGGCTACTAGGTTATTAATTCTTTGTTAGTTGATTGATTGATGGATTTAAATATTTCATTAAAGAACTAAAATAAACGTTTTGTAGGTTACAGGCAGGTACAAAAACAGAACTACCACCGACAACCAGAGTTGGAAACTTGGACAATTCAACACAACGATTGAGCTGCGGTTTAACAAAACGCTGCACTATGAGATCAGCTGTAATGGAGTCGTAGCCGGCAAGTTTAAGGTTTGTCTGCGGCTTTCCCCTTCCCGATTTTAGCTGGTAACCGTCAATTTGGAATTTTTTAAAAAGATGGATCCATCATTCCATCGTTTTGATCGTCTTTGTAAGTGTAACAATGTCAGCATCACACCCATCAAGAAAAGTTCGTGGCCGACAGGTTACTCAACTAAATATGATATAAAATATGATACAATGATATAAGACATCAGAATTCAGATATGATCTATTAAAAATGAACTATCATTCTGACTGACTGACTACAGGTGCTGTACAAGTATTGGGACAAACACACCAGCCAGGCAGATCAGTGGACGTTACTGAGTGCTGGCTCTGTTGGTCTCTACAACACTACCCATGTTGCCCTCAAGTAAGTTACAGCAGTTAGAATCTAACCTTATCGCATTAAAAACTTTTAGTAGTAAGTTACAGCAGTTAGATCTTCTCTTAAATCTAACCTCAGCATGTCAAACTTTTAGTAGTAAGTTACAGTAGTGAGATCTTTTTTCAAATCTAACCTCAAATTTACAAGCTAGATCTTCTTTCAACTCTAACCTCATATTATTACAAACTTTTAGCACGTTTCACGATACTCTGCATTATATCAAGAAATGCCTTCTGCCTCTGGTACAAAGTCGAAATTAGTGTCTGCCTACTTTATTAATTAACTCCACCAACTCCCGGTTCTCAGTACGATAAGAACGGTAGCGGAGAATACTAACAATGTTATATGGACTATACCTGGAGGAGTTGTAAGCGAAGACGGTCAAGCGGAAAACGTTGGTGATTAAGTTTTAATTCTTTGACGATCGTTCACACTTCAAGCTGTGATGTGTTAGTGTGATCGCTTGTATCGTTAGCACAATTGTTGACAAGCTTTGTGGCCAGGAAGTTCAATGACATTAGACGGCCCTCAAGACCGCGTATAATGACCGTATTTTCCCAACCGTTAACCTGGAAAGTTACAATTTAATTTTCCAGATGACGGAGTTAGAATCTCTAAGAAGATGGAGGGCGTGGATACAGCTGGCCCAGAACGTTACCTGCTGCACCCCGGTGGCGGCAGCTCCTTCAGAGTTGGATCTCCTGCCTCACAGACCTGACAATCAACTTCACAGCCACTTTAGATGGTTCATGGAACTTCCTTTTGTTTCTCAGAACCAGAGCTCAGAGGTAACCACAACCAGAGCTCAGAGGCAACAATGATATTTGTTTCAAATAGGATTTTTGTAGTCATGCGTTTGAAGTTTTTTTGTACGTTCTACTTCGAAACAATGCCGACGTTTAAACCATGATGGCAATACGTAATGATTTCTGTAGTATCGCGTATTCACTGTACTGCGATTCTGATGGTTTGGGATATCATGAACATATAACCAAATGATTTCACCCTTATCATTATTGTCATTTAAGTTTAACCCCGGTTTTTAAGCTGACATGTTAATTAATGTTGTCAGGTGTTATGGCACAGTTTCGATCACAGAAATTTACACGTGGTCTCCGTCTGTACCTACTGTAATCTGTCTGATGAATCTCCACAATTCAAGTTAGTTTAACTGGCGACAATTATACTGGAAGTATTGTAAAACTGGTAACGCCAAGGAAAGTGCTAGTGTAGAGATCTTTCAGTCCTCAATCTGGTCTGTTTAACTTTAAGTGTGCCGATTTTTGGACTTTTTGAACAACGACTTTACAAGGTGGCTGGAGGAAGACTTAAAGGCAGCTACGTCTACAAACAATACTCATTGGATTCTTGTGATGGGACACGATCCTGTCTATGAGCACGAAGAAGCTCTGCATCCAGAGGTCAGTTTTTCTAATCTTTTTACATTTTGATTAGAAATAAGATTGTCGATATTGCCATGAATTTTCGTCCGCTCAAACCTAAAATAGACCATTTTTACCCTCTCTTTAACTCTTCTGTAACATTGTTACTCCCTCTGTATCATTGTTACTCCCTCTGTTAAATTGTTACTCCCTTTCTAGCGGTTTACAGTTAAATATACAGGTACAAACAGCGGCTAGAAAACAGCTGGACAAATTGTTTGCGGAGCACAAAGTTGATTTCGGGGTGTGGTCACACGAGAGATGGTACGAACGGACCAAACCGATGACAAATCTTACGGTTTACATGACTGGAATCTCTTAGATTGATAAGTTGTTAATTCTTTTATAGAATGAGCGTAGAAAAAACATTATTCAAGAAAAAATTTTTGACTCTACCATCTACATTCAGTTTCACTTCGATGTACCTATTTCTGATCAAAAACTTTGGCCAGGTGTCCGATGATAGGGTATCCAATACGTTAGACTCCGTAAACGGGACAATCCACTTTTCCTGTGGAACCGGCGGAGCTCCACTACAACACTACAACATGGAAAAATATAACCACACTGCCAGATTTGTGGCTTAGTATGTCAACGATCTAGAATTTCGTTATTTTAGCTATGTGAAAGTGCTCTAGTGGAAAAAGAAGATGGTAGCTCCTCATTTTGCAACTTACTAAATTACACATTTACCATTTACCAGCTACTTGGCTTGTAATAGTTCAAATTTCACTAATCCCTGGTTATACCTAGCCAGTACGGCGCATGTGGAATCTTCAGAACGAGAGATAACTGGTACAACACAATGTTTCTCACCATTCAGTCTGACGGTAGAGTGCATGAATTGGACCATTTTGTTGTAAGCACCCTCTTCCGGTTCTAAAATCTATCGTATTGTTAAATGAAACAGCATTATCTAAAGTTTACCTTTTAAGTTAATCCACGAATCTAGGTCTAAGTTTGGATGAGTCAGGATGCGACGATCAATTTAAATTTTTAGTATTACTGATTGCAAAATTTGGATTTTCGTATGATCAACTACTAAGAATAGGATTTATCTCATCCAGATTCTAGTAAAATTCTTTGATTCCCTCGCCGGCTCAGATCACAATTAACAGGCTCTATTAATTTCAACAGATTACAAAGAACATCCCCCAACCTCAACCCTTTATTCCCGAGTCGCACTTTTCAAAATTCATGAAGGTGTTTGGGATAGTAATCGTCATAGGCACTGTCATCATGCTCCTGATAACGATCCTGATTAAAGCCGTACAGAAACATGATCCCTCCTTCATACCAAACAAGATTAGGTACGTGGAACATTTTATCATATTACATGTAATATTGATGATGTGGTTTCTGAAAAACAAGGGTTAAATCCCACTCAGATGTAAAGTGTTGTCGCGTCTTATAAGAAAAAACTTTACCTAAAAAGTTTCAACATGACAACTGGACATTTTTGTCGCGGTTACAACCAACTCTCTTGGCTCAAAGAACATTTGACGGATACAATCTCGTCAAATACATTTCGAAGTTTATCTAGTATCCATAACAACTATGGCCGCCAATGGTAGTAATATCGTTGCCATGTGCCCCTATGGCCGCCAATGGTATTGGTAGTAATATCGTTGCCATGTGCCCCTGAGTCTTTCGCTACTTCCCCAACTCTAACGTCAGAAATTTCACCCTCAGAAATGTAAGGTACAGAAAAGAAACTCATCAGAGGGATGGGTCCTCTGAGACACTGCAAGTTCAAGAAACTGATATTGAGATGGATATCGCTGATTTACCCGTTAGTCAAGAGTTACTTGTGATTTACCCCGCCTTGAATACACAAGCATGGTGAATTTTGCCTTTGCCCCTTTATTACTTAATATTGGCAGTCGAAAATGATTATGATAAACTTTTACCTCAGTCGAAAAAAGAAGACAAGGTAATGCTGCTGGAGGAGAAAGAAGAGACCGAACTTCAGTTGCAGTCAGCTGCACAAATGTATGGAGTTATGATGTAACGGCCATTAACGGGTCATTTGTATCACCATTTCCGTTCAAGCAAGACTGACTTGATAAGTCAGTGCTTTATTGCAGTGATAGAGCCAGTTTAACCCGTCACCAGTGATCAGATATTCATGTTCCCTTCCCATTCAATCACGAATCAAAAATTGCTCCTAAAAACAGTATGTTTGACGATTAACATTATGATAAGAAATTTCTATGAAACTTGGAGTAGCTTTTCTATTGTGCGTTCAAATTAAATCAATGAACCTTTCAAAATGTAACTTCCCTTTCGGAAGTCTAAAATCCTGCTATATCTTGTGGTGAACTAATGTCAAGTTTGTATCATTGTATCATATTGAAGAAATTGTATCATTTAATTTCGTAGCTAAGTAAGACAATCAGTAAAATTGTCTGGTAAAGGGTACTATATTGCTTTTTGATGATTAAGTAAATTGATTTTTCATTTATTTTGGATTTTGTACAGACTTTAGTTTCTTTTGTCCTCTCTTATTCGTCCTTTCGTATGCACCATGTTTGACGTCCCCGAAGAATGTAGATTTGAACAGTTGAAGACCCCATATCTACTGACGGCAACCGGACTCCGAAACGGACTGTTGTTCGAATTCATGTTCCGAAAAAAGCAGGCTGTTTCTGGAATGGACTCTTATCCGAAAACGGAAAACTGGAAGCTATTTGACAGTCATTGTATCACAAATTCGGACAAGAGTCTGCCAAATGGACCGCTGTCCAAAAACCAAATCTTTGGTTGCGAACAACAGTCCGCTTCGGACTAGACTCTAGAATCCCACTTTACCATACATTTTAGAGCGAGTCCTTCCCGCTGATACCACCAGTAATGGCAAGCTCTAAACTGAGAACTTAAAAATCAAGGGTACATCCAAAATATTGGCCTCAGTCCTGCAGAATTGGGGTTTCCACCCGCCACCAAGCAATTAAACTTTCCTGCGTCAGTCGGTAACACTATCACTGATAGTGTTACCAACACTGTCAATCGACTGTACAACGAAATTGGTATTTCCCAAAGCCTCAGATACTTGCTACGGACACCGGAGGCTTCGCGGCAGCAGGGCTAGGCATCGAGTCTTAAAAAGACAAGGACACCGCAAATCCGAGCAAAGTTAGACCCATTAAGGTGACTCTTGCCAGCCCAGAAACAGTTTGAGTTAAGCTAGTGTTAAGCGATTCTACTAAACTGAGCTCCTATGATCACTGTAAATGTGTGTATCTTGTATCTGGTATTCAGAAGTAGGAAAGAAGGAGCTGCCCACAGTAAATCGAACTGACACAAAAAGTTTGACAAGATCCCAGCAAGTAACACTTGCTAGACGTTGCCTAGCCCTGCTGTCGCGAAAAAGACAAAGTAACACTACATCTTCAGACGGCAGGACAGTTGGAGTAGAACTAGATAAGATGTTAACTACACTGCAGGGGAAGAGATATGTGTCATGTTTTGAATTTGTGTGTGAGCGTGTGTTCTCAACATGTTTCTTTTCATACTGAATAAAGTTTAAATAAGTATCAATACAAGTGCTCGATCTTTGATACAGAGGGGGACAGGAAAATGGAAACTTATGTTATGTTTGTTCTGATCTTCCGTCATTAATAGTTTTTTGACTTTCGGAGGTTGGTCAGAAACCCCTATAATTTTATCTTTGTGTTATCTTTTTTGAATTTATTTAAATGAATATATTTTAAGGCCCATAGTTGCCAGACCTTGCCAGGGCCTCGACACGACAAGATCAATTCATCCTAAGACCTTAATCCTTATTGGAAAAAAATTAGATAGCTTTTTTCTTAGCCCGTGTTCATTTATGATAAGACTGTTTAGTAAAGTAATTTTGAAATTCATGCCTCATAATTTTAATCTATACCGAATTCCGAAAATAACTCCGTTGGCGCTCTATTTGATTTATTTATTTATAACGAATTTTTCAAAAAATGTGCAATTTCACTGACAGCAATTCCTTTGATTACGCGCGTGTCGTTTGGATTTCGCGCCGGACGTAAAAGTTTTCTTGCCAACGAAGTCTTCAACAAACGAAATTGGATTTATCCAGCAATCAATTAAATATCTTTATTAATAACATCAACACTAGATTTCACAAGATCGAAAATAATATTCCCGTGCGGACTAAAATGACATGATAATACTAGTTTTACATAAAGTTTAACTGAAATGTATCTAACCCTTGTGGTCGCTGTACTGTTCCGTGTAAATTTCAAATATGGCGCCAAGGGCAGTAAGGTCACACCTTATTGGAAAGACTGTAATCAATTAAAACGACTTAAAATCACTAAATTTAAGAACCCATTAATTGAACGGTAACATTCGGACATTATCTGTTAGCGGAAAATAACTAACTGTAAAATTTCGTAACTGAAAGCTAAGTTAATTATCTATCTGATCTGAAAATTAAATCGGAACGAATGATAATGAAAATTGAGTATACGATCCTTTATATTATACGAAATTAAGCTGAAGGAATTATCACACGAATATCTACACATTAAACAGAAAAAACGTTAAAATAAGTCTGTCAAGTATTATCAGAAATGGACCCGAACAGAAACGGAAACAGTCGACATCAGGCACCAATATTTAAAAGTACTATTTAGTGTGTACAATCATCACATCTTATCTTTTAGCTAGGTAATCCTGTATAACCTTCCCACTAGCGTCCACAACCACGTCCGATATCAGGTTTCCATTTGGATCCTTTTTTCGGATACGTCCGTTCGAGTGTATAGTCTCCTGTCGACCATCATTATACACTAAGGGGAGAAGTTAATCATAATTTCAACAGATGATAGATGAAATATGGGAAATAAGTGAAAAATTTGGGAGTTCAAAACGCTGTTTACTGATACTGGAATTACTTTTAAAATTTTGGTTCAAGAAAGTACATCTCACCTGTTTTGCTGGTACCATCAGGGTACTCGCGTCTCTTGAACGCGCTGGTGTGAACTTCCCGCTGCCCGTTAGGCAGGAGGATCAAGCGCTGGCCTGCCTTGTCTAGCGTGACTACAGTGCCGTCCGCGTACACTGATTTCTCTTCTCCGTTAGGGAATGTGACCTGGTCATTATACAAGGTTAAGTTGTTCAGATCTGGAGTTTAGTTGTTTTAATCTCAACACTCATGTCGGGTTTAACCTGACAAAATCTATGTTGATGTTAAGCCAATCCTTCATTTACATGAAACTATAAATTGTACATGATACATTTGTAAATCAAATTGATTGTAGTACTGAATGATGAATCACTAACGGACTGAAACGCTAACGCTATTGTCACTAACCCTAAACAACTAATCCTAAACTAAAACTAACAGTTGTTATTGTTAGCGATTGTTAGCGATTCAGTCCGTTAGTGGTTCACTCCGCTTACTAAATTTCTAATTCAAATCATTGAATGTTTTATTTCTTCCCAGGTTCCTTATCAAATTCGAGCGACCTTTAAACACGCTCTAAGCTGTGTCTTGATATATGATCCGCATGAACAAAAGTACACAAACTACTCACCCCCTCAACCCCGGTTAATAACCGGTTAATTACAGATTAATTACAGATTAATAACAGGTTAATTACAGGTTAATTACTTACCTTGGTAGACTTATCCGGGTACTTTATCTCCACCCTCTTATCTGGAAACTTGGTCTCTTCTTGACCTGTGGGAAACAAAGTCCGTTCCGTTCCGTCCGGTAATTGAGTCTGGGTTATCCCGTCCTTCAGGAACGTGTATACCACTCTGGAATATAAAATTATTTTAGGAGTTCTGGTATATTTGCATATTTGAATTTGTTTACCAATCTGAATTTCAGAACAAGTTTAGGAATTCTGATGTGTTTGTATAGAGCTTGGATACCAACTGTACTGCCTGCAACTGTACTGCCTGCAACTGTACTGCCTGCAACTGTACTGCCTGCAACTGTACTGCCTGCAACTGTACAGTCACGCTAAAAACTTAAACACGAAATCGTTAAGTCGAAACACACCTTCCATCATGGTGAGTTCTCTTGGTGTCGCCGTTAAAGTAAGTCATAGTCACCACCCTGCCGTCTGGAGACACGTGTTTTACTGTACCGTTACTGTACCTCACTGTTACTGACCCGTCAGTACCTGTGTAAGTTTTTCTCCGTTTAACGCGAGGTTATTTGTGTGTCTCTAATTTAGGTCTGTAAGTTTATTAAGAGAGCAGGTATCGTATGATAAAGAACTGTCAGTTGTGAACTGTTGGATGTTAAACTGTTAGATGTGAACCATTTTGCTAAGAGCGAAAAACAAAATGCAATTTAATGAGTGATGACTAATGATGAGTAGTGACTTATGATGAATATTGACTAACCGATAGTTTCCACGGCTGATTTAGTAACATTACTCTGACTGGTAAGAGTGGAGTTTGAACTAGTCGGAGAATCAGAACTAAAAGTAGGTTCCCGCTCTTTTCCAGCCGTCACGTGACAGGTGACCACGTCACCAGGGTGATGTTCAGCAGGCGGAGGGGTGGCATGGTTCATCAGATTAACATAAACTGCTTCATCCGTCATCTTTAAATCGGACTCTGGAACTTTCTTCCGTGCTACTTCTTTAGATTCGGGACTTTCAATGAGTTTAACTTCGTTGAAGAACTTTCTCGAAGGTGCCGCCGTGTTGAGAGAAGCAAGTTGTGGGTGCCGTGATACTAGACTTGGTTTTATCGTGTCTTCGCACGCTGTCGGTTCAGCTTGCGTTCTAACCGTCGGTTTGTTTGATTGTGCGTCCGTCTGTACATGTTTGTGTCGACGGTTACTTGTCCTTATCACCTGGGTACAAACAAATTATTACCAAACGTTTTAAAGTTTTTATAACCGTATCAGTTTGTGCCATGCAGTACAGATTTCGGCATACAAATTTTATTTCTGATCGGCCTATTTACCTCTTTTTCCCACAAAGCAATTTTCTCTTGCTCCAGCATGGATATTTGTTGGTGTAATTCTTCGCATTCCTTCTCCTTCACCTCAGCTTTGTTCTTCAGGCGGGAAAACGTAGCATTCCACCTTTCTTCTTTTCTTGTCAGTTCTTCTTCAAGGGATTGCACTCTGGGAATGAAAATAGTTCAATGTAAAGTCGTTACTGGTTAGTAAAAAGTCATTCACTATTTGAATTCTGACAGTCAACCCGTTATGGTATAAACCACACGGACGACAGATTGTAAGACAGATTTTCTATGGTGACACACCTCGTATGTGACGTCGTCACAAGCCACATGTCCTCAAACACCACGTGTCCTCAAACACCACGTGCCCTAAAACAACACGTGCCCTCAAACACCACGTGCCCTAAAACACCACATGTCCTCAAACACCACGTGTCCTCAAACACCACATGTCCTCAAACACCACGTGTCCTCAAACACCACGTGTCCTCAAACACCACGTCCGCTTAAACACCACGTGCCCTCAAACACCACGTGCCCTCAAACAACACGTGCCCTCAAACACCACGTGCCCTAAACACCACGTACCCTCAATCACCACGTGCCCTCAAACACCACGTGCCCTAAAACACCACGTGCCCTCAATCACCACGTGCCCTCAAACACCACGTGCCCTAAAACACCACGTGCCCTCAAACAACACATCCCTTACCTCTCGGTTAGATTGTCGACTAGTTCCAACTTGGCAGCACGTTGTTTAGCCGAGAGCTGAGTCATCTCGAACTGCTTCTTTTCTGATCTTATCATCTTTAGTTCCCGGTCCTTGAATTCCTGAAGGGGGATTTTTAAATATCTGATAAATTTAAATCAACAGGGTAGGCGCCAAGGCATTAGTGATTAAAATATAAAAATCATAAAAATGCGAACCTGGAACTTTTTCTCCCTCTCCTCTAAATCTTCGACATACTTGTCATTCTCTTGTCGCAGTTTGCGCAGTTCGGACTCTTTCTCTGCACGTGCACGAGCTAAGCCTGCAGCCTCTTGTTGGAATCGGGCTACCTGCAAATAAATCTGTTGTATATTTGACAACTTAGTGAACAAAGTTTGTTTTATATCTGACAACTTAGTGAACAAATGAAAGTTAAACCTAGCTTTTTTTGACTCAAACAGACGCTAAAAAGCCAACAAATTTTGAAAAACCAACCTCTTTCTCCAATTCTGCAAGTTTACTTTTCAGTTCGATTTTCAGAGATTCACATTCAGGATCTGGTTTCTTTGTGTCAGGTTGCGGGGGTGGAGGTGGCAGTGCGGGTTTTAACCTGCAAACAGCGGGGTTGTAAATATAAACACACCGGGGTTGAGTATGATTTTATCTTCCATATCAAAACGATTTCAGGTTTTTCCTACTCCTATGCATGCGCAGATAGGCACTCACGCTCGCACACACACTCGCATGCACGCACACACACACACACACACACACACACACACACACACCTCTGAACTCGATCCCTTAGTTCTCTAACCAACTCCTCATGTTTCCTCTTCTCTTCAGGACTCCTGTCAGGAACCAAATGAACTCTGCTCAACTCCTTGCTGTACCTCCGCAGGAACTGCGAGCTCCGCAGAGCTTTCCAGGCAGCACTGCTGTTTGATAGTGTAACATGGTAGGACGCCGGCTCTTTTGTGTCGGTATTTTCTTCTGGATTGTTCTTAGAATCTTCTTCTTTTTCTGTTGGTGTTTCTCCACTCTTCCCACTTCCACGTTGTTCACAGCAATCTTCTTCTGTTGGCAGTGTTTCTTCAGTCTTCCCATTTTCATGCAGTTTATAGCAATCTTCCTCTATGAGTGGTGTTTCTTCACTTTTTCCATTTTCACTTATTTCTTGGCAATTAACGACGAGATTTTTGGAGATGTTTATAAGAGATAGATATTCCATAACACGATCCAGAGAACCACTTCTAAAGCCGACAATAACAACACTGTTTCTTTCCCTGACCTTACCTTTCATGTTGGACGTCTGAGACACATTGTTCTCACTTACACTTCTAGCAATCACGTGACTTTGGTCTTTAGTCACGTGAGTATTCTCTTCAATCGCGTGACTTTTGTCTTTAGTCACGTGAGTATTCTCTCCAGTCGCGTGACTTTTGTCTTTAGTCACGTGAGTATTGTCTCCAGCCATGTCACTCATGCCGTGGTTCCAGAAAGTTCGGTTGTTAAAGACGAGCGACCTCAGGGACGTTGTCAACCCCAGTCTCGTCAGATATTGCAACTCATCAAACTTATTTTCACAGAGGAAACTTTTCCTTGGTTTTCGTGGACTGAGCTGCAAGTCAGCGATACGGTCCGAGAAGTAGTCCCTGTTTTTGGAGATGCAACTCCTCAGAGCAATCACGTGATCTGCAAGGTCTCTCTTTTTTATCTTCTTAATCTTCTTAATCAGGATCTCAGAGGTAAATTCTCTGGATACTTCTACTCCGAGAAACTTGGAGAACTTTTCCAGTGTGTACTGGTTTTCTTCCAGTATTGCATTGAGATTATCCATAGACGTCATGTTTACTGGAGTTAAAGAGCCCTGGAGTTAACTATACCATTATTCAGAACTGGTTATCTGATTGGTTGATTACTTTGACACGTGATCTGGGCGACAGCCAATCTCGAACTAAAAATCAATCAGATATAAATCCCTCCAGACACCGACTGTTAGGATACAAACTGTTGGGAAATGGTATCTAACGCAGTAACTAAGAAGTGTCAAGCATGTAATCTGTTAACAGAAGTACAAGGAGCAATACGGAACAAAGTTAAAGGCGTGTCAAGCATACACACACTCATTGGATCGCAGACACATGGGACTACATACTGCCTTGCTATGTAGAGGCATTCCAGAGGTAACTGCTCAAGACTTGCGCATAGTTAACATTTTCACGGTTTAATTAAGGTAACAGGAGATAATATGTTGAAATTGACCAGATTATAGAATTTAGTCAATCATTTGATTTTAGAACAAATTGTGCAAAAAAATTGGATCTAATTATTTTTAAGTACATCTCAAAAGGCAAGTTTCAACTAAGTACTCCTGGCAAATTATCCATTAGTCAAAGAAATTTCTTTCATCACATCTTCTCAGAAAGTAGGCACTTGCGTCTTGCAAAACCGAAAGTGAATGACTATTTAAATTTCAAATATTGAATTTACTACATATTTTGCTACATTTGCTACATTTGCATTGTGACAATCGCTACATCCCTATAACTTACCCTGGAAAGAGACTCCCCAGCAGCTTACTAGGTCCAACATTGTCGCCCCTCACAACAGCAGCAGCAGTAGGAGCACTGACACCTGCGTACAAGGTAACGTCACCATGGTTACCATGACAACCGGCTGTAAAGCTGACAATCATAGAGCTACCTCCAGATCATGTTGCACAATAATTGTAGTCTAAATATAGTCTAAATGTAGCATTTATAGAGGGTTTTACCAATACATGATGGGTGTCATGTGGGTTAGGGGTAACGCATGTATAAGTATAGCATGTATAGGTATAGATTTAAATTTCAGATTTCCTAGATTTTAATTCCAGATTTAAAAGAAATGGAACTTTCAACCAATATTTCAGAATATTTATCTCCGTAATCCTAAAACAAACCATTTTGAGAAAGATGAGATACTGCAGACTCTGAACCCCTATTACACTGCACCCCATCTTGTACCCCCTGCAGAGCCCCCTGAAGGGCCCCCTGAAGGGCCCCTGCTTCAGTTAGATCAATTTCTCCCGACCCATGTTTTACAGGAGTTCTGAATCCCCACGTTTCAGTGTCATCGAACTCTTCTTCTTCTTCTAGTTCTTCTACCTGTAGAGTATAGTTTCTCACGTGTTTTGTTGTCACGTGTTGTGTAGTCACGTGTTGTGTAGTCACGTGTTGTGTAGTCACGTGGTTTGTAGTTACGTGTTGCGTAGTCACGTGTTGTGTTGTTGTTGTGTAGATACGTGTTGTGTTGTTACGTGTTGTGTTGTCACGTGCTGTGTAGTCACGTGTTGTGTAAAAATCATTCGATGTACCTAGAATAAAATTGGCAACAATATCTCACACCAAATACCTAGCATTCCAAACCTTGTGAAGCTCCTTAACCTCCTCCTCCTCCACCACAGTGTGACACGTTGGTGCCTGCACCACAGAACCTGGGGCGAACTTCAACATTCCAATCAGAGAGTTGATGCTCTTGTCGGCTGCTGCTTGTTCTAACATCCGGAATTCTTCTAGTTCCTCTTCTTCCGCTGCCATGCGCTCTTCCAGCTGCAAAGATAATGTTTGAAACTCACAGCATGAGTAGAATAGAATGAATCGGGACTGCACATGTAATGAATTCATGACAATAAGTATCAATGTTAACATGTTAACATGCTGGTTGGCGGCTGCAAAGTGTAAATTCAAATTTCAAAACTAGATAAATAACCTCCTCCGGTTTCAAGAAGCCAGAAATCTCGGCAACATTGTTGTTGTGATTGTTGTTGTTTCCAGACACGCTGTTCTTGAGACGATGAGAGATGGAATGTTGCGGAGATTTGGAAGGGGAGTTTTCTGGACTGAGCCGAACAGGAGACATGACTGGTTTACCTGGGTGTGGTTGCTTGTTAGTGACGTCATCACTAGTGTGACGTCATCACTAGTGTGACGTCATCAATATAGTGTGACGTCATCACCAGGCTCAGAATGTGTTATCAGAAATTTTCATGGGACTACTGCCAGTTTAGTGAAATCGAAATATGACTGAATAAGACAAAATTAATGTCTTACGCAAAACAAGCATGGTATGAAAATTATAGCATGTTGAATGTCACGTGACTTTACAAAATGACACGTGCCTGTAATGGACTTACTTCTAATAGCCTTGACAGGATCCCTACCGGGAATGACAGTTATTGGATCTTCTATCTTTATCTTTGAGGGGAGTTTATTGGGCCTGCCTACAGCCTTCTCCGCTTTGCCTGGCCTGGAAATGAAAAGGTGATGTACTCGTTCTATACGACCAACACTACAATGAAACAAATAAATTAACTATAAATTTCAATTCAAGCAGCTGAAGAAAATATTGCAGAAAATATTTCTGCAATAATTCTAATTCGTTTCATTGCCCCCGTAAACGACACAAAGAACGTGTGATGTAATTGTGTATGTATGTTTAAGTTGAACGTGAGATTCTGGCAGTAATGACATAAAGTTATCCGCAAACTTAATTAAATGGACCCTCACACCAACAAATGACATAGTTTTAAACACAGCTAAATATGTACCTGATAAGCCCGACCATCCTTTTAGGACCGTTACTCTCTGCCTTCATGGTGGGTTTGGATTTACTGGCAGGTTTTCTCACGGGAGCGCCGTTAAACCTGGCAATACCTTCACCTGAAACATTGTGACGTAAATAGATATGTAAATTGTTTTAACTGTCATTTTAGGTTCAGTATTGTCCAATGTGACGAATAGGTATGTCCAATGTGACGAATAGCTATGTCCAATGTGACGAATTGTTATGTCCAATGTGACCAATAGTTATCCAATGTGACGAATAGTTATCGAATGTGACGAATTCCCTTTACTTTGTAACATAACATGCTGCGGTTACCTACAACTTACAAATTGCAGTTTGATCACGTGACTATATTATCCTTGTTAATTGGAAAGCCTGCAAGAGGTGTACAATGAATGGACGTCAGAATTCTTCGGGAGAAGTCGGAAATCTTTTTAACACATGACCGTTTTTCTCAAAATTGATTGGTCTTATCTGGCTTCTCATAGGTCTATCGCTATCACATGTTGTTAAAAAGTTTTGACTCTTCCACAAGAATTCTGACGTTCTTAGAACTTCATGAAATTTATGAAATCGACTGTCAATCAATGCAAATTTAGGATCTAGACGGGAAGAATAGTGAAAGCAAATAACCATTTTTCTTGACATTCTTGACATTTCTCGTAGGGATTTCTCTCTTCAAGACCATGACAATAGAAATTCCAGTCAAGACACAACACAATAACATGAGCAAAGTAACAAAAATCTCAAGATAAAGATATCCTACTGACGGACGATTAAAACCAACTCTTTTTCAATAAAGATATATATTGAGATTTAATCTATTTTGATACTCAAATCTCGTAGCAACAGATTGTCGGAACAGCATGTACAGGTGCACTATCTGTTTCCGTGAGCAGATTTTAGTCATGTAACTCTATTAGCTGCTCAATTACATGGATTACATTCTATCAGCTACTTATGAGTAGACTTGCATGCAGGAATCCAAAGATTAATTTATTACGCAACTTTGTGGTACTTAAACAAGTAAATAATTGATTAAGGTATTTTTCCACCCGGCATCCTCATACTTTTTAAGCGAAGCTACAAAAGCAGAAGAGATGGTTTAAAGTGGTGGTGGTGAGAAGAGGAAGGGCAAGCTGGGTTTGACGAATCACAACTTTTCCCGTAAAATCTGTGCCTAGCGGTGTCCGACGTCCTGCCCCAGGACATCGTGCACCAGAGCACTTTAACCCAGAAATTTAGCCCCAATGACGCCCTGCTTCTCGAAAGACAACTTCGTAAGGGTTAGGGTTAGGGTCAGGGTTTGGGTTAGGGTTTGGGTTAGGGTCGCTGGGGCCAAATACGCAGGAAAAAATGTTGTGGGGCACGATGTTGTGGGGCAGGACGACGGGAAACGTCCCTAGCGAAGATTAAAAGAAGGGCGCCCTGATAATCCGGTCGTCAATTTGTACTCAAAATTGACCTTTAAAGACTGAACTGTTGATCGCAAGGAGGCGTTTTACCTTGGTACCACATGAAGGATGAATCAGTATAGGCTCTAACTTAACACAATTTTGTATTTGAAAGCTTTAAAACCAGGGTGATCGATTGAATACGTTGAAATATCTCATCTTGGAAGCATTTGTCCACCACCACCATTTGTCCTTTCTGATTTTCTATGGGATTTATTTAGTAATATCCTGAATAAACATCGCATGCATAGGCTCATAGAGAGTAAAGCACATCTCGGGCACCAATCATCTTATGCAAGGTCATCTCGGGTTGATTGTGGGCAGATGTGTGGGGCAAAGTCTGAATTGATAGATTCTGCACTGCTTGGTGCTTGCACATGATGCTTTGATAAATGGTACGCTTCTTTAGAATATCGAATATAGCGAAGCCCAACGATCAAATAATAGGAAAAATCTCTTGGTGACGAAATCAGTTTCGAGAAATATATTGATGCCTTGAACATTTCTGTTGCAAAAACCCTTCTTTAGAAGAAATTTCATTCAGTAAGGGAAACTCAAAAAGACCAATTATGCTATTTCGATCAGAAACCATATTGTTCTGTCCCCTCTTTTCAGCCTACCATCTTCTTTGTCCCTAGTCAATAATAACCGAAAGGAATAATAACTCTGTAACCTCCACTATATATTTAAATGCATGAAATCAGAGCCTCTGGCCTCAATATCGCACTGTTGTAGCTATCTGAGCCCCATCGGGTGAAAAATTTGGCACTCTACAAGAAGCCCAGATAGTCCGCTGACCACTGTACTGCAGACCACTAGTCGAGTTGTCCACAGACCACTTGTCCAGTGATAGAGTGATCTGCGGCCCAGTCTATTGGTGGTGAATATTTAGTTAGCTTTATGTTGATTTTAAATAACAAATAGACTTATATCAATAGAATTTTATTAATAATAAGTAAGATACTGCTACAGAAAGCAATTCATTAAAATAAAGGTAAAAGATCGGAGCTTTTCCCCATCTTCGAAGCTTTCCTGATTAGGTCAGAGTCCATCAAAGAATTTTTGCACAGATTGCAGAGTTTTGTTCCCTTGAACTGTTCGGTAAGATAGGAATATAGAGACGGGTCCACTATCCTCAAATCAGCAACAAACCGCCACTTGAAGAAGTTCGACTTGGCCATCACAATATGCCTACCAGTACCTCAACGACTGTCGACACTCCTCAGCACCCTCTCAACCTTAGCGAGATACCACCTCCTGAACCACTAACAGAGGGCTCAGCTGTACCTATCAGACGGGGAAGGACAAAACGGAAACACTCCGCTGAGACGGCATTCCACGAAGAGTATCGTGTTGTTTTTAGGTAATCATGAAAGTTTCGGAGATGAGAAAAAGCTCCGATCTTTTACATTAGCTTTGTAAATTGTTTTCTGTAACACATATCATAAGTTTATTATCAATAACAGTCACTTTAGTCAGTGTTAGTTGGGATGCTAAGTGCCGATCAGCAGGCACCTGGTAGTTTTGTAGCGATTTTTTCTTTGGGTCGAGTTTAAATGGTATCTGTCGTTGTTTTCGGTCAAACCACTCAACAAATGCCACTTAAAGCGCAACAATATATTTCAACTTTGGCCCTTAGTGCCCCTACTACTCTACTTTTTTATAGTTGTCTATTTGTTATTGAACAATTAAATATTCCCCGCTTATAAACTGGTCCCAACTCAAAATCAACTGGACAAGTGGTCCGCGGACCACCCGACTAGTGGTCCGCAGACCACTCGACTAGTGCTCCTCGGAACACTCGGGCTTCTTGTAGACTGCCAAAAAGTGCTGATCTATTGAGCCTGATCAACTTTCTCCAGTAAAGCAATGAATGGGGGGTGTTTACCCCAAAGAAACCACTTAGCCAATTTTACAATTTTTATTTAAAATTTTAGATATCCTGAATTTTAATAAGTTTTGTAAATCTATTTTTTGTTAGTGAGCCAAATTGGCTCAGCCAATGCCAAGTTGGAATTTAAAAAAAGACAATTTCAAATTTTATAAAAAACAAAAAAATCAGAAAACCAATGCGAATTTACCGATTTCGGCATAGCGACCGGTTTGTTGGGCAGGCAAAAATTTCAATGAATTAAAGCATATCATTTTACTATTACAAGCTTCCTCTTTTTGTGAGGAATTGTACACAGGATCAAAAATTTAAGGATGCTACAAAGTGATTTTGTGTTTAGCCAAATTATGTAAAATACTGGACACCCTTCAAAAACAACTTATTGCAGTAGCAGCAATTGAATTGTTGGCGAGATGATAATTGATATTCTTCAATCGTTCTAAGCTACAAGGGTCGGGTATAGTAGTAGTATAAAATCTGAGAAAGTACAAAATATCTCTTTACATATTAAATAAGAATCCTAAATACCTTATAGATATCAAAACAAAAGATAAAAATAACAAAGCATCAACCATCCTCCCGCTATTTATAACTTAGGTTTTTAAAATAAGCTACGTTTCTTAATTTTTTAGTTTTATATTAAGATTTCTACTCGTCAGGTCATTCCTAATTTCATATAGTAAATTAAAACAAGATCTACCCCTTCTACCATGTCCATTTATAGCAAATAACTTGGACAATTTTGCTGTTGAATTTTTTTGCCTTTCATGTCCTAGCTTTCTCCAACGAAATTTTGTCACTCTGTCACTCTAACAGATAAAGATTAACATCACACCGATCTTGTAGTACTTTGTTAGAAATAAATTCCTTAGTCAATCAGATGTTCAGGATATTTCTGAGTTATTTTTAAGAGTTAATACATGTAATACAATATAATAATTATACATATACCTCGATTGAAAAATTGTTTTTTACATATTTCATTTCATATGACCCATGGACTGCCGACTGGGATGAGGTCTAGTGGCACTTCATCTAGTCCGATGTCATGAAAACGATTCTTCCCCCTAAAACTTTGCAATGCTATCACTGTACTTCTAAGAATTGCGAATCTTAAAGGTGTCCTCACATGGTTTTTCATAATGCTTAGTCTCTTATTTTTATAGTGTGCCAATTTTTCCACCACTCCTTTGATGAATCTATTACACATTGGACCCATCCCTCCAGATGTTGTAAATATAAGAGGAACGAATGATCCTTTCTCTGCTTGTACTGCACGTTCTTCGTATGCGATATGCATCCTTTTTGCTTTTTCCTGCTCTAATATAATATGTTCTTGAGGCCTTTAAACTCATTTGATGGGCAATTTGTGTGCGCAACTCGAATATAAAAAAAAGGAGTGCTCAAATGGGGAGTAGGCCCTGACAGCAGAAACATCTAGTCTGGCATGGTCTTGTGTTATGGTAGATGTCTTGTAGTGTGATGCATCGACAGGAATCATTCCAGGTTCGACTTTGAAATACTTTACATTGTTCTTCCTTTAGGCCATCGAGTTCATTTAGGGATGCTGCCCAGGAGTCTGCCAGGGGGTTNCAATTATAAAGTTAGATTCCACACTTACTTGTGCTTCA
>JH153136.1:158414-175323 GCA_000226015.1 Mnemiopsis leidyi
GGATACCCACATGATCTATTACTACTGACTTTTTGCTTCAAAATAGAGCAGTACAATTTTGGCAAATCAGCCTTCTATTTGAACAGCGTGCCAAGATAATGGGCTCAAGAATTTTAAGACGGCGCGCAAAATGACTTTTTGACCACTTAAAAAAACGCGTCCTTATATGTGACTTAGGGTCAGCTAGATTGAAGTGAACGAATTCAGTTTTAGAGGGGTGAATAAGTCCTACTGTTGAAAAATCTCTCTAGCTATGGGTTACATTTCTTGGAGAGGAGCAAGTTCGGTGTTATTAAAGTCAATGTCTTCAGAATAACCTGTTTCGAGTGGCATCTCCTACCTATGTCACCTATGTCCAGCTTCGTTGAATTTCAACAGGGCCATCACATTGTGTGACCACCCCAGAGAGCAGAAGCTTCTCGATCAGTTCTCCAGCACATGAATTATTTTGTGACAGGTGTATTGGAATAGGGTGGTTTACTACATAGGGTACTGCTTAAACCCGTAACTTTAGAAAGTACTGATCTTAGGTGTATGAGTGCAGCAGCTTCAACTACAGTAAACAGGTTTCCAGATAGCGCATCTCCTTAAAAAGCTCCAGGTGTGCTTTGGAACTCAACTGATATAGAGCTATTGACTTTCACTTTCAATACTGTATTCGAAAGTAGAGTAGAGTCGGGTATAACTACGGCAATTAAATTGTAGATTAGAGTCATGCATAACCACGGCAATTTAATTGTGTTTACAGGCTTTTGTGATTAGGCTAAAAACATTATTGCCGTTGGTCAATCACAGTCTAGTATTGTAGTATTTATCTTCCAGGAGCCCCTTCAGTATAACTGTAAAAGCCTGGGTACAGGTGTAACAAATACAAATAAAGATGTGTTCGCCTAGTGGTAGGATTATAGAGGTTAAGTAAAACGCGTTATTAGAATAAATTTCGGTACTACTGTCGAATCCCGTTGCTGGTGGGGCGCCAGCGAGGCGCCGGTTAGGCGCCGGAGGAGGCCAGTGCAGTATACGTCTTGTTGATTTTAGAGCAGGGAAGTGCCGATGAGAATTTTATTTTCAATTTTTCATTCAGCTAGGACATTTTTTATTGGGGTTTATATCGCTATTGAGAAATGTTAAAGAGAAATGCATGACTTGGATACTCTATACTAATCTGGGTAAAAATATATAATCAAAATGATACTGATAAAATAATATATTAATATCTATAAAATAATATAATATCTATAAGATTTATAGATACCGTGCTTTCAGCTATACAATAATATCTATAAAAGTTAACTATGTCACGCCGTAGCTAGACAATGTCCGACTTGATCGTCAAATTTGGAGCCCGCTATTTGGGGCTATCAGGTCCTGTTTAATAGTTCCAAGATGGAAGCACGCTGTTTAACTATGGCCGTTTACCGGTTTAACCTTATCTGGTGCCCTGCTATAACACGGCTCGTAAACAAGGATCGGCCTGATAAGGACGGTCCGTGCAGGTTGACACCGTGCTTTCAGCTATATAATACCTAACTTAAGGAATGCAAAGAAGAGCATGGCGACGATACAGGGCTCACTTCATCAGTTTGCACGACAGGTCACTGTTTGCAATCGTTCAAAACTCATAAAGAAAGTCTGAGGATGATAGTTAGAAAGGGGATGCTGGTAAGCTGTTGAGGACGATGCTACCACTCGTAAAACTTCCGTTTCGACTTTTGATAACGCTAAACGTCGCTCTTCTCAAGTGAAAACGAGGTCAACACTACAAGGGGGAAAAAGGGAGAGGCCCCGAACCAGTGTAGCGGCACCCTACCGGCAACGAGATTCGTAATGTTATAACATTTTCAATAATTCTATGTATATTGCTCTACACTTTTGCCGTACTACTGTTCATCATTTATTTTAAACTCAACACTTGTGCTAGGAACATTTCCCTGCGTTTGATTAATTATTATCATTATTATACTGTGTCTCAACAAGAGGTATCGATTGCTAGGACAACAAGACCCAGCCCTCGGAAGTAAATCTCCCGATCCGAGGTCATTATTATTAATTTCTATTGAAAGAAGTGAAACAGAGGAAACAACGTTTTCGTCGGACATATCATTACTAGACCCAGCTTTCGGCTCGGCAAATAATAAGGGTAACTTCAAAATGGATATCGTTGAATTGACGTTGCAGTGCTGTGTTGCTAAGGGAGATATGACCAAATATTGGCAATTGACCCTGTCTAACACAGCCAGAGTGTGCCAATCTTTGCTGCTATTTTCTTGCACTCAGGTCATCATATTATACATAAACTGAGCCATAAAAATTGCGAATTTGAAATGAATCGTGAAAAGCATATAATAGTAGCACTGGCAAGCGCCAAGACAGGCACCGAGCTTTGATAGACCTCGGGCCCTTGACCTTAGCTGTGATTCAAAAACTTTATTTCTCATTTTATTCTATTTTTGGGGTGCGGTAAAACAAGTTATATAGAATTAAACATTTCTGTATCGCCTTCAGCCATATAACTTTCCAATTAAACAATGACCAGAAAATGATGCATGTTCCTGTCCCCAAGATCTGGTTGAGGATGGTGCTGCCATTACTAATTATTCTCAAAGCTGGTTCCGGAAAGTTAGAAGACAGTTCAGGTGACGGGACACAACAGTGGCCAGAAATTTCAAGAAATCTAATATCTCATTATCACTCGACAGCAACAATCTTGGCTACACCCGTGTTAAACTTAAATTTTCAAAGTCATTCCGGTAGCATAAAATGTGCTGCTATTGCCGTTAACTTAAGGCACACACGGTTCAATAACTTGAAGGGCAAATTTGAAATCCTGCTTAAACGGCCTTCATTTTACGAAGCAGTTTCGCTCCGAGTCAAAGACGGCAAAACAGAAATCTGCCCAATGGACATTAACTTCTTTGAACTTTACGATTATTGGGCAGAATACCCTGAAATAGAAAATCTAGCCTTTGCCGATGATAACACATTCCAATGCGAGGTTGCAGTTGTTGAAAAATGCAACAAATATAGCGTTTGTTCGACGGACGAGTGTAACTGTAACGATGGTGAGGTCATGTATTGCCCCACGCGTTCAGGAGAGGTGGCATGCATTGCTTATTCGAACATATGTGACGGAATCATGGACTGCATGGACGGAAGTGACGAGTGTTTCTGTCCTGACATCTACGATCTGACTTGTCACAAGTTTCCACAGTTAAAGAGGCTTTGTATCAATGAGATATTTTACTGCACTTACCAGTGGTTGATTGAGAGTTTGGCTTGTGAGGGACTCCCATCAGACGTAAACTGCACATATATCACACAAGGTGATGGTCTTGCAGCATATAAATCACCTTTTGTTTTATGTTTAGAAAACAAATTTCAGACTCTAGCTTATACTCCAAAACAATCAGGGGAATCGCTTTGTCAAACCTCATGTTCATCAAAAGCCGAGCTAGCACAGTGGAGCGGGTTTTGCAAACATATAACATTTACTACTACTAACAGTTTGAAAATAAACTTCAACTGCAATACCATTGACGAACATAGGGGATTTCAAATGTATCATTTATCCGTGATCTGTGACGGGAAAGAGGACTGCAGTAACAGTGCTGATGAGCTTAATTGTCCAGGACGATTTTACTGTTCGACAAATGAGTATGTTACGTGGATAAACAAAAGCCGTGTATGTGACAAGAGAAAAGATTGCAGCAACGGGAAAGATGAGTGCGCGGGTTGTGAAATGGACGGTTTAGCTTCCAATGAACTTCTGGTAAGATCCAGGATCATTGGAGCCATCACGGTTCTGGTCGGCATCGGAATAATAATAATCAACATCTTCGTTGGTTATCAAACCTTCCAGCAGTCGCACGACACAAAAGCCGCCCAAATAGACAGAATATTGCGGCTCCAAATATGCTTTTACGACCTATTGATGGGCCTATATCTGTTACTCTTAGTCATTGCAGCAATCGCATTACGTTTCAAAGGTGAGTATTGCAAATATGACGAAGAGTGGAGGGCCAGCCTCCAATGCATGGTACTTGGGATTATCTTTTCAACTTCGTCCCATGGGTCCTTGTTGATCATCGCCGTTATGAGCATTATAAGGTGTATAAAATGCATCAGAGGCAATACTGTGGAGTTTTCTACCCGAAAAATCGTGGCGATCACAGCAGTGGTGTCTTTGTTCAACACACTTCATGCCATCTTACCCATCTTACCTGTATACCAGCTACAAAACTTCTTCCGGACAAGCATCTATTTGGTTGCCGTGGAGAAGAATCCTTTCATGCAACACAGAGTTGGAACCAGCATGATGGAGCAAGCTCATAAACTGCACCGCTTCTACTATAACAACAGCTCAACCTCGGACATAGCCCTGATATTGAACGATCTCAAACACGTTAACCTAACTTCGGATGACACGATTTTCGACGTATCTGACATTGGATACTACGGGAACACTCCACTATGCGTGTCTAACATATTCAAGACGCAAGAGAGTTATAAACCCTACAAAATGGCATACTGCATCATTCTGTCTATGCTTTTGATAGCCGTTTCATTGGCATATGTCACCATTGTCTGCAGGGCAAGGTGGTCTGAACGGGATGCTGGCCCTCAGAACAATAACAACACTTCCAAATTAACCCTCAAAGTTTCCCTCATGATTATCACACAGCTGGCTAGTTGGGTCTCCTTTATTGTTGCAGTGGTGATCTTTGAGTTTACTGGCAACGATCCTTCAGTCAAAATATTTGAGATATTTGCCTTGATTGTCATCCCGATCAACAGCTTGCTTAATCCAGTGTTTTACAGTGGATTGTATAACGCAATGTTGTCCGGCATGTGGAATGTATGGAGGAAAATCGTAGGAAAGGTCAATGTTCAGAATATTTAGTATAAACCATAAAAACTAAATAAAACGTAGTGCGTAATTTATTTTTCAAGCTGTTCGTGGGAGATTTTGTGTGCTGGCTGTTGGAGTGTATTTTTTGGAAAACTACTATCACATGAAAAGTCGTCTTCCTTGGTATGGCAATTAAAAGTTTTATCATCGATGATTGAGTTACCAATAAGTGGAAAAGCAGGTTGAAATTCAAAAAGATAAACGAAAATTGTAAGTAAATACGACGTGATTAGAATGAACAACGATTCAGCTGATTGGGCACTAGAAAGAATGAACAAGTACAGTGGACCTCAGACAGATGCCGAAGAAACAAGTTCTGCAAGGTCCTTTCTGAAAATTTCGAGAACTTCAGTGACCCTTTTTCTGCCCACGGCAGATTGCACTTTTTTTATCGAAAAAATATTCAAAATATTACAGTAATTAATTACATTAATAAATATACGAACACACTTAAATGAAATATGCTCTAAATCTAAGGCCTTTGCTGTAACATAATGACTGGATATCAAAAACGAAGTTATCGGCTAGCAAGCTGGCACGTACACAAGAAAGCCCCTTCAAAGATGAAATTAACAAAGAATGTTTGATATTTGAACAAAGAGTGAAAAGATTATAAATAGTTCAGTTCAACAACTTTACCTGTTCCGAAGAAATTTAATAAAAAGGAAAGAAAGTAGTGGACGTTGAAGACTGTAGAAATGATCAAAAAGAGAAACAAAAATATGATGTGAGCGCCGAACGGTCTCTCTAATAATAATGAATAAAAGGGGTGAGTTAAAGATATGAACATTGCATTCCATATCACAGATCTGATCATGACCAATTAAACTACTCAGCTCCTACATCAACGGTATTGAGACACTGTGCCCATTATGTGCTACAATATTCCAACTGTGAAATTATAATTGATACACAAAATTTGAGAAAATAAATATCTTAAAGGGATTGATTCTAAGTTTGAACTAATATTTCTAAACTGTAAGTGTGACGGGTGAATCAAATTACAAAGTAATTACAAAGTCATTGCTTTTCAGGACACAATACACTTTGCTGTAACTCTACCGTAGCGTCCATGGTAATTTGAAACAGTGAGAATCTGGTGGCTCCGCCGTAGCTTCCAACCCTTTTTAAAAAGCTCCGCCGTAGCGTCCTCCGCTGTAGCGTCCGCCGCCGCAGCGTCGGTCCCTATGCATGTAGCTAGGTTGCTTCGGTATATGTCGACAAGTATTTTAATATTTGGGGAAAATTTGGAGTGAATTTAACTTCTGAGCATGAGTTTTAGCATGGCACGTCATTCATTCTTTTAGCTCTTACAGTTCTTTTTATTTGATATTCAGTTAGATTTACCTAATATTAACATTTTTAGCTAGCCGATGGTATTCAGAGGGCATTAATGTAAT
Organism: Mnemiopsis leidyi; assembly: GCA_000226015.1. Classification (NCBI taxonomy): domain Eukaryota; kingdom Metazoa; phylum Ctenophora; class Tentaculata; order Lobata; family Bolinopsidae; genus Mnemiopsis; species Mnemiopsis leidyi. The sequence continues at coordinate 164,724 of JH153136.1, forward strand.
GTACTGTGAACTGGTCCCAAGTCCAGTCGCCATCTTGTCATTTATGTCAAATAACCGTGTTTAGTCATTGACTACTGATATATCATTTATGATCTAACATGCTAGAAAGAAGTTGAAAAAGAGCAGGACCGACTTTTTTGCAGTATGTTATAATATTTTCTGGTAGTCAGAAAATCTGAGGATGGAAATAATAAGCGCCTGTTAGTGAACCTTGCGGGCCAATTCGTGTTGGGGGAAGGGTCACAATTTTCAGTATCACGTGACAGCGATAGACCAATAAGAAGTTCTGTGCGGCCAATCATTATTGAGTAACACTATAACGTAATAAAAACGTTTTTTGAGCATTCCCAAAAATAAATTCCTCCTCACAATACTAATTAACCAACAGTTAGCCATGAATTAAAAGCTATTGTACTATATTCTATAATTATCACTGAGCCTCAGAATTAGAATGTCTAATTGAATTTCGGCTAGATATTATACGGTATACCCGAACTGCAAACAGGTACAATAAACACACAACAAAGAACGGGAAAGAGAATCACCGGTACAGGAAATTTTTGTGCAACGGTATGACACGAAGATGAAGGATTAATACTCTGACAATGTAATGTAAATGATTGCATATTAAGCAAATAAACTACGTTAAATAGCGATGTTGCAACATAATATTTTATCAACCAGCTCTACAAATAATCTATAAATAGGCTATAAGACAAGGTTCAAGACAGCGGCTGCGTGCACTGTACAGTGCACATTATCGAGAAACATTACTTATATGTCACATAAAGTAGCAATAGAGACAGTGACAGTTAGACCATGGGATCCTCAAATATTGCACAAGACGTAGTAGTTATTGCACATTACATAGAAGTTTATTGCACAAGATATGTCAATTGAATGAGCCGATAAGGCGTGATGCCTGCGAGTGATGATTATTCAACTTTCTATGAGAGCAGAAAGTAAAGTCAACCACAATCGTAAAGCAATATAGAGCCGATAGAATGATACATATTATGCAATGCCACCCTGGGATGATAATCAATTGAAAAACAACCACAGTGAGACAGAAACTTTAAAGTCCACGATTTTAAACAACCTTCGTTGCCAGTTAAAACACAAGGATATGTCGTGGGTTGCGATTGAAATTTTTGCACGTTATATGTACTTGAATCAAAGTCTATTCAATATTTTTAAGTCTTGTATATAAATCAAATGTGGGCAATGACTGAGTAATTGTTTAAACACATTCAAAAGTTGAGCTCCTGAAAAATGAATGCCCGTTGTTTCAGTAAGCACGGCTTTCAACGTTTTCCACAACAAAAGGGTCCGATGCCAGAACATATTTACTTTTTTTAGTTAAAATATCATGACTAAACATTGTAATTGGTCGAATTATAACATGAAGCTAAAAGACTAGAACTTCAATCCAATCTGTGGAAGCGTGAATTTTTACTGAAAAAATGGCTTGTCGCCAACCGTCATTTCTCTTACTGAGTATTCTTGACTATTCTCGACAGAAACAAATTTATTTACCAAATCAGAATGCCAGTAAAACAAGACGCAAAATCATTATCATGGTAGCATTGTAGGAATCTGGCAAGAACGAACAAGTTAAGCTACCACTCAGCTCACGGTAGTACAGGTCAAGACAGGACATGGCAACAGAATGGGTTTGATACCACCGACATAACATGCCACCCATCTTATGCACACTTCGCTATATGATATCACTAACTATATCGGAAATAAAGCTTAAGGGACGGGAGATTTGTTTTTGAATCTTGCTGTAATTTGATTACCCTGCATTTATGTGGCTTTTTCAAGTTATTGCAATGAAGCTGGAAACGTCATTGGTCAATGTGATGTAATAAATGTAGGCACTTGAAATGGTTAAGTACATGACCAGAAATGGTGTGGTTAATATGGCCTTCTTTGAAACTTCTATGATAAAAGGACGATGTAAGTCGTGATGATCATTTTTGTTGTTCCAACAAGTGCGATTTTCACTTTCAACAAATGCGATCTTCATTTGTTGGGACCACAACATGATCATCACGACTTTCATCGTCCTTTTTATTGTAAAAATGACCAGAAATGATCAAGAGACTTAAATCGTGGCAAACAGCTAACACCATGTGTTTCCGTTATAAATCATAAGTCTCAGGGATACTGTAGAGAAAAGGTGACCATGACGTCATGTTAACGAGCTTAAAGCAAAAATGAATCACGTGAAAATCACGTGACCCACACATACCTCTTTTCAGGAATTTTCTTTTTGGGGTGGTTTTAGCGGGTGGAGGGGGCATCAACTGTTTGTCTAGCTCCTTACGTTCTTCCTCCTGTATTGTTGTGTTTATTACTGTATGAAGTGGGTTAAATTCAACCCAGCCTAATGTAGAAGGCAATATAATACATTTCTTATATCAAATTTAGGGCGAAAAACATTTATGAGCCCACGACGTGTGCCCTAAAATCGCTTTAAAACTACAGTTACTAACATGGATTCAGAATCTAAATAGAAGATAATGTTGTGTGGAAATACGGAGGAAGCATGTTATGGTGGTACAGAGGTACATTAAGTTAGAGCAGTAAATTAATGAGGGAGAGAATGGCTCGCTTGCATATAACCACTTACCCAGCAGTTTAAGCTATTACACAATAGGTACACAGAGACACCATGCTATTAGATATATAGCCTTGCTTGACCAAGACTTTGTGTAAGTACAATAGAAAATGAACCAATCAGCAGTTTCACGCCAACCACGTGACTTATCACAAGCTGAGTTGAGATTTTGATTATCCCCACTGTAAGAATTTACCTGTTTTGAAGCACTTTCTTTTCTTAATTCCTCCTCTAAGATTTCCTCAAAGGTTTTCTTGGGTTTGATAGCTACATCTTCGTGGTTCAGATGATAGGCATCTGGAAATTTACAATGAAGACTATTAAAAACGGGCAAATTATGACAATAAAACATGAAGTTAAGAAACGTGATACCTTTTAAAGTCTATATATTTGGAAACTGTAAATGTGATATATATTTGGAAACTGTAAATGTGACTGAAAATTCACTATCGAATAAAACGAGTCTCCATACCTGTCTTATAGTCAGGGTCTGACTCAGGGACAACCTCGCAGACATCCTCATGCTCCAACTCGCCACCCTCAAACGGTTTGAAGAACTCTGCATCTAGCTCATCGTCCTCATAGCTGTCTTTTCTTGGTTCTGTTCGAGGTGCCAGACTCTCTTTCAAAACTTTGTACGTGATGGGTCCAGCTGTGTTAGTACCTGAACAGAACTTACTTAAGTTGGAAAACAACACAACAAGCAACACACAACAAGCTCTAAAGCAACTCCCTTATGTAGGCAACCCAAGATTGCACACACTCCTAAGACTTTGACAAAACTTATGCTGACTGAAATCCCGTTTAAAGAAAGTATGTGGTATTAGAAAGCTAGATGACAAACTAAGTCGATTTTAAAAAACCTTGTCTCTGTTGTTGTATATGGCTGTAGAGCAGATTTATCAGCTCCATTTTGATTTCCTCTTCTGATTCGAACTGTTCAATGTCCATCAAACATTTTTCGGCTTGATTAAGAAATTCTTCTGTAACAGCAACGGCACCTAGAAACAATCAGTCCTTATATTGGAAATATTAAAAGAGAAATACTGCAGATTTCAAAGTCACCAAGATTATAGGTTGCATGGCTAACTAATAAATCTAAGATTTGAATGTCAAAGATTTCACCTATATCTGGAGTTGCTTCGTCTTCAGATTCAGACAGAGTGACACATCCCAAATCATCATCAAAATCGTCATTTTTGTAGGACACCTTTCCTTTAGGTAAGCTATAATTGTACGCAATGTTCTCTTTATCATCTGGATCAATCATTATCTGCTGATAAATATTTGACGGGTTCAGAAAACAAAAAAATATCAACGAATAATCAAATGTCAAGGCTAAACAGTTGCTCTTGGGGCTTAATAACAACCAGAAAAAATTTCGGGCTTCAACTGGACCGGGAACATGTTGCTCCTGCCATGCCAATTTTTTCGGGAGATTTTAACAGGTAAAATTCTTAAAATCGTTAATTTAGGCATGAAGGAGTGAGTTTAGCCTCTCAGAAGTGCCATACTCAAATATAAACCGTAGGAAAAGGTGAAGTTGAGTCAAGGTCTCAAGTTTCTACGGGTTTGGGAACCCCCTTTTTCCTGATGCGGAGTCTGCACATGCACAGACAGCCTTAACTATTTATTGTGCCTTTATATTAACTAAATATTATGCTTAAAAATGGTGAGATTTTGATAGTTGCTATTTGTGAAGATAGCGGGTTTGTCAATTGTCAATGAGGTCATTAAGCAATCATTTAGGCTTGTGCTCGACACCCTTAGGTGGTGAATATTAAAAAATCATTAAAACAACTTTGTTCATATTTGACAATCAGTTCAGTAAACTGCAATCCAAAGCAATAGGAGCCGGTAGCTAAACAACTTAAGCATAATTCTGGAAACGGCCGGATGTGGGATGACACCGAAATCGACATGATGCTTGTCCCTGAATTGACCGTCAAATAATAATCTGGTTCATGAATTAGCTGATGCTTCGGCCCATACACATTTTCATAACCATGAGTGGGAGTATGCAGAAGAGTTTGTTTAAGCTGCTACGAAACAATGGTTCTCCGAACAAAGATAATGCGGGATGCCTTAACTATTTTATCAATCATTAATCAACTATTCTGACAGTCTCCGGGTAAGAGATGTATGATAACAATAAAAAGGTATCACAGATGAAAAGATTGATTGCGATCAACTACTTGACACTCGTCCATGGTCCAGCCCCCATGAAAACGACGAAGGACACCGGGTAAACATCTACCAGCGCTCGATTTTACTATTAACTTTTTAAAATTTCATATGCGCGGCTTGATAATTATGAGCTTGTACATTGTAAGAAGCTTTGAAAGCAAATGTGAAACCATTAATTATTGCATTATCAATTATTTTCAATATTATTTTAGATCTGAAGTTTGTTATTTTACTGTTAGTCAACAAATTGAGAATGGTTTATTGATGACCTAGGCCTATACTATTCCATATTCGATTCACCGCATTTAAGTTTACCGGGCACTGCGCGTGGCGCGGCTCCATTTACGGTTCTTTCGATTAACTGCGTTACGTGGGTTGCCAAGTTATTTTACGTGACATGTGCACTTAGCTGTTGGGTGGATAGAAATGTTATTTGATATAAAATAGGAATGAACTAAAAATTCTGCGATTCGAAATTTTATTTATATTCTACGCATGCTGCAAAACCAAAAACTGTAATTATGTATTACATATTATATTTGTATTGACAATTGACTATTTAGCGCGTATTGACGCCGTCAATCATTTATTTCATTGCTTCCGCTAATAATCTTATATGTAAAACAGTCATAATGTTGACAAACATAAATTCGTGAATTTACTTGGTCTGCATTTTGCATTTGAAGGCTTAGCTTGTTATATGATAAGTCTGCCGCGCGCGTGTGGTTTACGCGCAAAAAATTTGCTCCCCGAAAGTTCTCTTTGTTCGCGTTGGATAAAGACGAATTCTTTTCACTTTCAACTTAGCTATATTTATTATCATCTGTTCAGTATTGCTCTCGTTGAAGTACTCAGTTTCCCCTCACACGTATTTTACCTAGTTGTCCATGAAGTTAAGACGTATCCCTAAAGGAAAACTTAGTATTTAACTAAACCTCCCTTATCCCAACCAACTAAAGACCCGATATTTCTGTGGAGTGCGTAGTGAGCAGTGAGCTTTAATTTTAAACTTCTACATTAGATGAACCCTCTCTAATTCAGTTGTGCATATAGTTTTTATATTTTTATGGAGCTCTTCTTTATCTTTATATGGGGATTATGCTGAATCATAATGTAATTTGTATTTCTTCTAATTATTACTTCTGTAGCATTGATTAATCTTATTGGACGAATATACTTATAAAAAAATGTGACTATGCATTGTTCATATTCCTCATAAATTTTTGTAAAGACGTGTTTCTTTAAAAGCAAACTGATATTTTGCTAATCTATTGTTACATTGCAGATCACGAGTTAATAATTAAAAAAAAAATTTTATTGCACAGTGTGGCATAGTTAAAACGCAGGTACTGCAACTGTGTTCACAAGTTTTCCCGAATTTATGAATGGAGTTCAGAAGATATCTAGGAGACATCTATTTTCATTGTCCACATAGTACGTTTTAATAACGCTGTTTATTTCTAACTCAGTTTCTAGTTGAGTGGAGATTAAAACCGCCGAAGACATTTTCAATCCTTGAACTTTCATTTCAGAATTGCCAAGTTGTTTTTGTTTAACTGTCCAAACCCCCTCTAACTTTTCAGTCTCAGATAACGGTATTTATACCCTATTCCAGAACCCAACCCTTAGTAAAACCCACTACCAAGCAATGTAAAAATGAAGCCGAAGAAAGACCTGCTAATCTCCCACCTCTACCAAGTCTCTAAAAACGGTGACCAAGTCTGGACCCCTAACGGCCCCACAGCATGGTCTACAACGAACGTAATCGTGTTTTCCTCCTCCACCTCAACCCACCGTAACTCTCTCCACTTCTTCCACCCTGACACGCCCTATGAGGTGACAGTAACTCACACACCCCACACCGCCATCATACATAGACTCAGCTTCGACGGCAAGGGGACGCTGTTGTGCGTTATCGATGCTCACAGCAAGATCTCCATATGGCAGATGCAGGGACACATCCTTAACGATTGGCAGCTCGTACAGGTAACGGATCAGAGCGATAGTATGTGTGTGTCGGTCGACACTCAGCCCGTTATTTGTTTCTCCTGGACTAACATTGGTCTTAACTACGTCAGGAAAACTTGGGCTGTGAGAAGTGAAGATGTTTCGTCTTACTGGACCACTAAGTTCAGCATGGAAGGTCCCAGCACTTTGCTGAAATCTAAGATATTCGAGACTAGTGTGATCACTGTGACGTCACGCGGCTTGCTATGTCTGGTTACTCCCAGTAAAAAAGTTCGGACATCCTACCTGCCGATAACGAACATGCAATCAGCGGACATGGTAGTTTATATCGTATCGGGTAAAACATACGCGGACATTGCAACAGTTGACTTGATGTGCACGCTGAGATTGTACACAGTAGAGATAATGACTTCAAACATCAAGTTTGTCTTATCTCGCCTGGTCCACTTGGCTCCTGACAGCCCAGACACAAAGATATTATCTCTAAAATTCGACAACTCCCTCAGCTCTGACTCTGATCTGTTTATTGCAGTACAGGATCAGGAGGGAGGAAGGATTGAAAAATGGAAGTTCACCCAGACAAGCGTGTCTTTAAACCCAGTCTTGTGCGGAAACATGAACACGTCAGACAGTTCAGTGAAACTTCACTGGGAGAAGCAGCACAGCACCGTTGTCAGCAGTGTTCCTGATTGTCTCAGAGTTCCCTTCCTGCCCTACTCAGTACCAACTCAAACAGATCCTATCAATAACAGAATCGGTAGAACTGTGGCTGTGTCAAGTAAGGATGGGAGTATTCTCATTCTCGACAGAAATAACCTGGCTCATGTAGACGTGATATCGTCGGACCAGTTGAAAGTTGATGAGGATGACGAAAAGAAGGATAATGAAAGTGATAGAAAATCTAAAATACATTTTACGTTTTCTCCTGCTGGATGTTGTTTGGCAGTGCTGGCGAACGAGGTCATATCTGTTTTCTCTTTTCGAAACAGCGACTTTGAAACCGAAAGTGAAACAGTTTGGTTAACATCGGTCTTGGAACACTGCATCCTGAACAACTGGGACCATTGGGAGATAATGTCGGTGGCCAGTAGACGGGAGGAGATGTTATCTCGTCTTGAGATCACCCTAAACCGCTCCTTCGATGCTCAGAACCCCGAGATCCGACAACTGTACTTTTCTCGGATGATGAGCATCAAGATGATGTTGTACAAACTTCAGCCTCACACCAGTCACTGGCCTGGTCAACTCTGGTGTTGTCTCTTCCTGAATTGTCTGGCTGACAAGTTGAAATCACTGCTCCCGGTAGACGTGGTCAACAACTTTGTCTGCCCGCCTGACATCGAGATAAACAGTCTGGTCAACATGGTGGACTCCAAACAGTTCCAACTTCCCGAACAAATACTCCTATCTCATCAACCCCTGTTTCAGTGGGTGCTGGACTACGCACAGCTCATCTCGATTTGTGTACAGCCCCAGAAGAGGACGTCCTCGGCGGTTAACTGGCAAAGTGTTGTGACAGACGGTAAAACTTTGAACCACCTTCGTGAGTTGCTAGGTTACATCAAGATTTGGGCCACTTTGTATCCGCGGTGTAGTCCTATCATTTGTGGCGCTGAAAGCTCCGATTTTTCAACAATTTTCAAGGCGGTTTCCATGTTAGTCAATCAGTTTCCGTGTAAAAACGACATTCCAAGTTCAGATTACGACACCATCCAGTTGTTCCAACAGAAACTGACGACACTCCCGCGTGTCGTCATCACGGCACTCTCCGAGTCGGCCGCCAGCTCCACCCCCATCCAATACCACTTCCAGTTCGAACCAAACTCCATCAAATGTGCCACAATGTTGTGTGACCGGCCAGCTTTGCCCCTCTCCAAGATAAACTCGGTTATAAACAGCTCCGATCGTGATATGATCAGGAACACAGTGCTGAGCGCACACTCGCTTCACCTCAAACAGGACTTCGTGAAGGAGTGTGTGGTGTGCGGTTGTGTGACGACACTCCAGCCTCCCGCACATCAGCTAGATTGGTGGGTCCGCTGGAAACACTCCTGTGTTTGCGGCGGCAGTTGGAAGAAACCTTCCGTACTTGCATAGTGTTCTCCTTTTGGTTATCGTGGTGTCGTTTTTCACTTTTCAGTGGAACCGTCACAGGTTGGCGGATTTTCCGATTTTTATGCGGTAATTTTTCTGAGTTATCAGTTATGGTGATGAAATTTCATCAGCCTGAGTCAAAGATAATTTTTGTTTTTCCTGTAATACCAAAGCTTTATTTTTATGATTAATCATGTTAAATTGTGCTAAGTATCTGAGTCATCATATTTTATTTATTGCCACTCCTAATACCTGAATTGACTGATCAAATCTTGTACATTTGATACTGACTGTGTTACTGTCAATCAGTTGGGACTTGTTAAAATTTAGAGGTAGTGTATCAAATTTCTGGTACTTTGCCAGCATGCCACCATTCTCCCTAAACTTTTAAATTTTCAATATTCTTGGTCCTCTGTGATTCATTAGTAACATGATTTTGTTTACTACATATATATCTATCAATAAATTGTTTGCAGTTAAGTAACTATCTTTTAACGACATTAAACGTACTTCGATTGAATCAAGTTTAAATAAATGTGATATAAAACTTCTCTGGTAGGTTTTACTAAGTACAGATCATGCCTCTGACTCGGTCTACCTCAAGAGCGGCTGCTGTAACGGTGAGTTATTGTGTTAGTTAGATGATCAACTAAATTATTAAATTGTTTGTTTGCAGTGCAAATCATGTTGATTCGATTGTTGCAAGTTAAGTTAATTGATCTTCAGACTTATGTTGCTTTCTCAAGGTATTTTTGACTGTCTAATCACTAAGAGAGACACTTATCCAAAAACGTTCAGGCGACTACAAAAATTCCGATGCCGACAAACAGCAGAAAACGAAGTATTATTTCTCCCGGACCACATAAACAGTGTACTAAAAGATCTGCTCTCGGGGACATCACTAACGTGAGTTGTTTGTTATTAATAACGTGAGTTTTAGTTATCACTAACGTGAGTTGTTTGTTATCACTAACGTGAAATCTTTCTATATTTATTTGACTGTTATTAAGTTTATCGACTTCAATCTTAGTTACAGTTAATCGTAAGCATTTTTAGTAGAGTCAATTTTGTTAATTTTCAGTGATGCTTCGTTGGCTTTTGATGTTTTAGCGCTGTTGACATGGTTTCATCTTTTGACATAACCAACGTCATGGTTGTATGTTTGTTCGTCCGTGTATCGTAAATTCGTCAGTATGTGGCTAGTTGTTTGGTGTTTATCTTCCATTTTATCTCTTATTTGAAGTTTATCGCTTCTATTCACGGAAAAACAAAAAATCATCAAGAATGACAATCATGTCGGGCAGTCTACAAGAAGCCCAATTAGTCCGCGGACCACTACACCAATCCTAGAGGGGTGCGCTAAGGGCATTTTCCTATGCAATCTTCTTTGGTTGACTCAGCCGAATGACCGGGAAACCGAGATTGAGGGGTTAAATGAGGATTTACCCAACAACTGTTGGCGTTTATTTTGCTCCGAAAGATAAGACGATATAAACCATTTGTAGTTTCTGAATATGCATGGCAACATGCTCCAACACACACACACACACACACACACACACACACACACACACACACACACACACACACACACACACACACACACACACACACACACACACACACACACACACACACACACACACACACACACACACACACACACACACACACACACACACACACACACACACACACACACACACACACACACTACACACACTA
>JH153136.1:175337-187173 GCA_000226015.1 Mnemiopsis leidyi
CTACACACACACACACACACACACACTCACAACACACACACACACACACTCAAACACGCATATGTTACAGGGATGTACACGCTCTATATTAAAACACATGAACTGCACTTAGCATTGAGTTTTACTGTACAGTACACTCCCACCGCAATATTTGAATAACTGCCGCCACTTATAATCGAATTGGAGATTCAATTTTGCTGTACTATATCTACATAAGTTCTCAAAAATTCCATTCATATCGACCGTTACACAAACTTCACACTCATAATCAAACTAAATGTCTGCTACCGTAGATTGTCTGCTAGCGCTTGAGTGATTTCAAGAATAAGTATCACACAGTTACACATAAGTCGACTTCGATGAACCTAACATAATTCCCCCACTCCCTTTATTCTGTTCGCGCATCAGTTAGTTTAACATCCAAATATTTTTCAGCAGGTGATATTGGATGAGCAAAATGCCCAACAGAAAGGAGGCAAAGTCGGCCCCAAAAAGCCCCCAAAACCGGCATTTACCATTTTCGAGGAAAACATTGAACCCGAGTAAGTGTCTAAGAATTCTTGTAATAATAATGAGAGGATTATTGTCTTAGGGAGAATTTATTTTATCATTTTGATCATCATGAATAAAGTAGGAAACATGTTTTATACTGCTGCTTCTCGAAAAGTGAAAGTCTGAATCCGTCATGACAAATTTCGTCTTTTCCTGTTAGACTACTCTCCCGATAGGTTATATATTTGTAAGTTTTAGATTGCTTCTCAGTCGAGTCACTTGCCTGTCTAACAAAAGCTCTTCTCATTTGTTTACTAAAACTGTCATAATTGACTTCAACTATTTAACTAATTAACTAACTAAAACTAACTAACTATATAATCCCTCGACTTATCGTTTATTGTTTCAGGAACAAAAAAGCCAAGAAATCAGACCCAAAGAGCGCATCAAAACGTTCCAAAGATCTGGTGGTTCAGAATCCTGTTGTTGCATTAACCAGAGCACAAGTTAGTTGGACCACATGCTGGTTTTTAATTTCGCGTTTGTGGCGTTTTTATCACGTGCTTGACCGTACACCCACGTGTCTTCGTAGCTCAAGGGGCGGTAAGGCACTGACCATGACAGTTTACACCCTGTAAATTTTCTCATCGTCAATGGTCAAAAACTTGACAATGGTTATTGACAACTCTGGAATTTCTCTATGGTCATGGTTAAAATGGACATTTTGACCACAAATTTGCTATTTTGGTTATGGTCAACTCCTTTTACCCTTTCAACACGGTATTTTTAAAGTCTATGCAATCAGCAATGGTAGTGGTCGGAAGATTTTAAACTATTTGTTCATGAACCTAGTGACAATTGGTTAAAAAATCGTGGCCAACTTATCCCGTCCCCCCGATAAGTCTGTGATGGAGATGATTTAACTTAGAGTGCGAGTGTAACCACTGACCTAAGTCATAAGTGTTGTAACACAGTATAGCCTGGGCGTAGTTGTACTGCCGAGTGCGGTTCGCTGAACGTCCAATTTCCTTTCAGAAAGCCAAATCTCTGGAAGCTGAAGCCAAACCGGCTTGGAGGGATATCGACGGCGACACGACAGATCCAATGTTTGCACCGGAGTATGCAGCTGATATCTTCGAGAATCTGAGAAAGAGAGAACTTGATTTTCTGGTTGAGGATTACCTGAAAAACCAAGCGGAGATAACGGAAACAATGCGTGCTATCCTCATTGATTGGCTAGTCGAGGTTTGAACACTTAACTACCGATCCACTTTCGCACTGATTTTTCATGAGCGGGAGTAAAGTTTTGATTTTCAAGTTGTGCGCGCGTCTTAATGCTGACAAAGTTGGCTTTGTCGAAAACCCGCCCTTGTGTCAATAAAAGCCACAAATTGTCGGCTTGAGCGCGCTGCGCTACGCGAATCCTCCAATTTACCTCCTGTCGATAAAAATAGCGCCACTTTCAAATTTGGTGGGAAATGGATCATGCTTGCACGCACCAAGCAATTACGATTACACGTTACACACACATTTCTCCACAGGTGCAAGAAACATTCGAACTCTTCCATGAGACTCTGTATCTTGCTGTAAGAATGGTGGACCGATATCTCAACAGGAAGAATGTTAGAAAACTTCACCTTCAGTTGCTGGGAGTCACTGCCATATTTCTCGCTTCCAAAATGGAGGTAACTTTGACTTACAAGTTAGATTACGAATTATCGAGAATTATACGATTTGAGAGCCTTCAGCCTAATATTCGTTAACATCTTGCCTCTATCTCTCAATGCTATCATATTAGGTTCAGAAGTCAGAACTAGTCTTGCTGGTCGAGACTGATCTTGATCCCTTCTATTTTGATCAGGCAATCCTTGCTTAAATTTCCAGAACTTCACGCATCCTATGTATAATAAACTTTAACAAATACACATCTCAGGAGCGATATCCCCCTCCCCTCGAAGACTTTATCTTTGTCTGTGACCGAGCATACACCGAGGATCAGATTCTCAAGATGGAGCGAGTGCTCTGTGCTGAGTTGGAGTACGAAGTTTACATGCCACTGTCTTACAGTTTCCTGAGGAGGTTCGGGAAGTGTGTTAACGCTGACATGAGACTTCTTACCATCGGCAGGTCGGTTGAGAATGAGGACAATAAGTCAACAAGTACACGTACAATACTTATACGTGCAACACTTTCACATACCTTACGTACATTTACCAAACGTACAAGCACTTAAACGTTGAATACACGTATACACTATACGTGTATATAATACATTGTATAAGGTATCAGTTGCAGTTGGGTTCTTTTTAATGATATTTCACAGGAAAATATGTGCTATAGTACCCTTTTGCTTATTCTTATACCATTATTGCAACATTTGTATGAAAAAGTAACAACTTAGTACTTGTCAGCGCTTTTTCCCTTAAATGAAATATGGAATTAAACTTTAATGATATTTTATAAACAAGTTGTTTCATTAAAACAGCAGAAATAAATAATGGAACGAATGATAATGAATTGCCAAATAATATTTAACAACACCTTGTTTTACCACAGGTATGCTCTGGAACTCTCCCTACAAGAATACCAGTACGTAACATACCGGCCTTCCTTACTCGCAGCCGCTGCCCTCCTCTTCGCGATGCGCAAATCTGGAAACACAGACTGGGACGTGACATGTGAACACTACTCGGGCTACAAGGAGGAGGATCTGAACGATCTGATCGGCCAGATGGACAAAAGTACGGTAGGCGCAGCCACCAACAAACACTGTAAAACGATCTACAAGAAGTACTCCCACCGGGTATTCTTCGAGGTGGCTCTACTACCGCCGCTCCAATAGTCACGTGACTGCAGCGTGAAGTGACTTGTAATTAAGTGCCGCTTTATTATAGGTGTGTGCCGTCTGTGTGAGTGTATGAGTGAGTCGTAACGCCATATACGCCAAGGTCAAGGATAGTCAGCGTTGTGGAAAGGTTTTCAGACCGGTAGAAGAGGGCTGGTTGTTAGATTACTTGGAAAAGTACGATCAGGCCTAACTGCAAATTACATCCAATGAACGGCTATTGAATTGAAGGATACTATCTTTAATCTTTGACTTATCTTCCTGTTCAAATGCAATGCACTGCACGCCGGATGAAAACCTTCTGTATGACAACGCTGACACAACTTACGATTCTGACCAATTATTTGTACCACCACGAGCAATCACAGCGAATAGCTCTATTGTGTTCTGTGATCAAAGCAGTGACAATTAAACTATGTGACAATTCCGATTGATTACCCATATTTGTTGCTCTTTTTTCAGTTACCTTATGATACGTGAATATCAATTGTTTTTTAATTTCCTCCGTTCGTTCCGTTATATACGTTATTTACATCAGTATTTTGATATATTGCTTATGTGTTCAATATATATGTGTATCGACTTAAGGAGGGCAACTCTAAATTTTATGGGTTGAGTACTTTGATTAAACTGTTGGTTGCGTTAAAACCCAACAACCCGACGTTTTACCATTTCATGCGTTAAAGTTAATAATTATGTGATACGTGTTATATTATTCGCATTGCTTTACATATTTTAGGTTATTAATTTGAGGGAACATTTTATATGCTTATTAGTCATGAGCAAGTCGATAAATTTGCATGGCTTGAAATCTTGTCCTAACCTAACTAACGAAAGAATTTACACTTTATTTGCACTATGGAGCATGTTGAACCTTTTTATTATTAGGACGTAGCTAGAATTTAAAGAAGTTTTTTAACCCCTTAAACTGATAAGTGATAAGGCTAGATTCTTTTCACAGTGTAGCCGAAGAAATGTAAATATTTTCCAATGTGCATGTCAGGCACGTGATCTTTGCCCGTTTTTGGGCCACAATGAACTGTGATGGCGCATTATTTGAGTTTAAAGATAGCAAAGCAATGATAGGTCAAATTCATTTTGCATAATCTTAACTTAATTAGATATAATCAGGCTAGGGACCTTTATTATTACGATAGACTATAGTTGTGCAATAAATTGCTTCTGGGGACTTTTTATGTCAATTTTAAGTAAATGTGCAATAGTTGTAATTTAATGAGTAACTTCAAGCTACAAAGGATAATGTTTTGGCTGCAAGTTTCATCCAGCGAATTTATACCGATTCACCTTCAAAACCATCTAATCATCATGTCAGCTGATTTCCATCACTTCAGCTCTTTATACCAGTGCTGTAATCGAGCTATGAACTATGTTTTAATAAAGTTAAACTTAATCAATTGGTTAATTCTACTATCGACTTGTACTGAATACTGTCTTTTTCTCGGTTTCAATCTAAAAGCAAATGTTAGTCAAATCTCTGCCTTGTGTTTGTCTGATTAGGGGTCGTTCACATATGACGTCAGCAAATTTTTGGTAACTTGTACCCCATCTGTCATCATTCGTTATCATGACAAAACCCCCCACCCCCCCTAAATGTCAGAGTAAACTATCATAAGGACATAATCACAGTCGGAACCCCCCCCCTACCTTCATGTCAAAAAACTTTGAATTTTGGTCTTTGCAGTCATTTTTGAAAATTTTATACCAAGTCAGTGAAAACACAGTATTTCACCAGATTTCTGAATCAGAATTTCAACTTTAAAACTTTCCTTCTGATTTTGTGAAAAATAAATAAATAATAAATAAACATTTTGAAAAAATTCTCTAAATCCTAAAAAGATGTTGATGACATCATCATTGGCTAAACCCCCTCCCCCTCTTCATCATTGGGAAACCCCCTTCCCCCCCCCCTACGGTGATGACGTCGTATGTGAATGGTGAATGACCCCCTTCAGTCAGACTCAGACCCTCATTGGAAGAGATGCCTTGCGTCGCTGCCCATTTTCAATTCAAATTGCGCGCGGGGGCTGCTGCCTCGCGGCAGCAGGTCAGGCAACGTCTGACAACGGAAGAGCTAAATGTCCGAGGGCCGACGCGAGACTAGAATATAAATATGGTTACAGGGCGCTGCGCGGCTCTCTCTACGTTTCCCTCCGACAACAAAAGACAGAGGTCCCCAGGCAAGAATGTCTGAAGAGTGCGCGTGCTGTGCAACCCTGTCACTTAACGGGCGATGCGCGTCTAGAATTTCTTCGAAATTCGCCAGGCCAGAAATGCGTGACAGCGCGTGATGGCCGCGACAGTAGGTTATCAACCTACAACCCTGTCACCTGTCATGTAACCGACAGTGACCGGACAATATAACAGTCAGACAACATTTTTGATTTCTACGGCTTGATTGACAAAGTCCATCCGTAAATCTTAGATCATAGATTTACGCGCGTTTGCGGAGACAGACTTCAGACGCGTTGCCTCATGCCTGGGGATTTTTGTCCGACCCTCATCCTGGTTGTCAGACGTTGCCTGGCTTGCTGACGGCAGCGCGCGCCATTTTGTCATTTTATTCCCACGAAGGCTTCGAATGTGGAATGAGGGTCGGACAATGCAAAGTCAGACAACCGCGCGCGACGTAATTAGGAAACATTTGGGAGGGTGCGCGCTGCCTTACAAGCTTTGCTGTAACCAGAGCCCTTTTGTTTCAAGTTGAGAGAGTCGCGGGTATCCCCGCAACACGTGAAACCAGGACACTTATCTACGTTGATCTAATCAGGCCGGACCCCTTTTGCGCGCGCGCACCTAGTAAGGTGAATACTTGTAAAAGTGTTACCCGACTTTCGCGCTTGCTGTTCGTTAGACTGATATCATTTCGTTACTCTAACCAAAGCTTGTAGGTTGATAACCTTGAACCTACTGTCGCGGCCATCACGCGCTGTCACGCATTTCTGGCCTGGCGAATTTCGAAGAAATTCTAGACGCGCATCGCCCGTTAAACCAAAGCCTTTTTGCGTGCGTCCCGCGCGCTACCAGAGGTTGTTGCAGTGATACCCGACTCACCACTCACGCAAACAAATCATACTTGAAACTACTTGAACGGGCCAAACGTTGCGACAAAATCTCGGGCTCTCATACAGCACCAAATAGAGTAGACTGAGCAATACGCATGATCTACAGGCATGCAAAACACTTGTCAGACGTTGACGAGATGATATCCGTCTAACACTCTAACGAGCGGAAAACTGCGAGCCGCGCGCGGGTCGGGTAACACCTCGACAAGTCAGACGTTGTCTGACCTGCTGCCGCGAAGCGGCAGCGAAGCAAGGCAACAAAACACCAGTTCATGACCAGATCAGAAACGAAATGATTAGACATGCATGGGAAAATGATATTTACAATTTAACCACTCAATTGTAGGCTTACAACCTACCGTCATCGCTTCGCGCGCGTCACACCTGCTCCTCGAGCGAAGCGTAATGACTAAGATTCAATGACTAAGATTCAAAGACTAAGATTCAATGACTAAGATTCAATGACTAAGATTCAAAGAATCGTGGACGCGCATCGCCCGTTAAACCACTCAATAACACTAGGAATCACTTGCTACACGTTGCATAGCCCTGCTGAAAAAGGGTCACAACGTGAGACAAGGAATCACTGCCTTCTTTTGAGTAAAAGAGAATACGGTTAGGCGTTTCAATCATTTTTGTGACCAGTTTTAGATTAAAAGGTGAAATGTTAAGGTCAAAGTATTAAAAGTGGATTGAAATGTGATTTCGAATCAAAGCTTTTCATTGTATTTGTCAGTTGTACCTTGTAAAGTTGTTTCTTGTCTGACTTTGTCCGACCCTCATTCGAAGCGAAGAATAAATGACGGGAGGGTGCGCGCTGCTGTACAAAGTTGTTCATTGTTTCTCGTTAAGTTGTACCTCGTTATAAAAGTTGTGCCTCGTCTTTATGTTACCGTCCCTGCATGTGCTGGAATCTTTTTTGGATTTTGTTACACCTGTACCTAGGTTTTTACAGTTATATTGAAGAAGCTCCTGGGAGATTCCAGATCTTTTAACGGAGACCCACCTCTTTCTTCTTCTTCTTCGTAGGGGGATGCGGCGCTTAAAAGAAGTAGCACCGCTGTGAGATTAGGCCGGGACGGCCTTGTGCTCTCCCCAGTCATGTAATTTAGCTAAAATTTTTGAGCTCTGCACTCTGGTTATTCCATATCGTCATTTGTGCCAATCAGTGTTGGTTGAAACGATTTGTGGAACATATGTACTATGTAGCCGACTATTTTCCTGAGTGGAAAGCGGTCGGCTATTTCAGAGACACTTGCATAGTAGCAGTTAAAGAATCGTTCTCTCCTGTTGAACCACATTGGACACAGCCCAATAAAGTGGTTCATGGTTTCCTCCTCCATGGAGCAGTGACGACATATCTTAGAAATGCTCTTGGGTTTGTACTTATTAAGGTGGTAGTTCAGCTCACAGTGACCCGTAAGATACTGTGTAGCTGCCCTAAGTTTGTTTTTGCCAATATTGGACAGGGACTTGGTGTAGGAATCACGCCATAACGTGCGAAAGTGTGGCGGCATGTCCTTCCACCTTTCCCTCATCTTTCTGTGACTTCGCTGCCTGAGAGCGTTCTTCCACACTCTCTGCTTCGTTGTCACCGGATCCTTTCTTGGGAAGTTCATATTCTGCCCTTCTCATTTAACCTTCAATCACTGTTTCCCAGTCATTCGGCCGAGTCGACCGAAGAATATTGCATAGGCAAATGCTCTTAGCGCACTCCACTTGTTGACAAGGGACCAAGAATGCATCAAGGTTTGCGTGTGCAATTACCTGGCTTTTGTTCAAGGATTAATATGTGCCATTTACTTGTGGTCTTTATTGAAGGGTTGGTCGAAGAACTTTTCGGAAATGCATCTGTCTTTAGATGTTGGTTGACTTTGAGTGGCGACGTCATTATGTTGGCAGGGTTTGAGTCAAATAATCTAGGTCATCTTACCCCCCGCCCATTTCAGAAGTTAGTGTAATAATATATTATGACTGTAAGGCAAGGGGATGGGGGGCATCTAAAAATCCAATACCTACCATGGAATTCCTGTTGCGTAATCTTCCTCACTGTCATTAAGTAAATCTTAATTAGATTGTAGCTTTGTCCATAAAACTTTTAGGGCACATTTAATCTATGAGAATATGTTAGTTTGCGATCTTCCCACTTAGGCTGGGTACTGCAAGGTATTGACTGCCAAAATAAGTGAGCTATAGGCTGGACCTTCACTTGGTCCGCTCAAAACATGTCCTAAAACCTCCATCAATTTCTGTCCATGATAATGGTTCAACATTACAGCATCTATACAAGATAACATTGGAAATTATATTAGGGTATCTATAATTCAAAATATTTCTAAGATGACTTCTATGGACAATATCAAGTTTTTCTAATACAGACATAGGGGCAGCCCAGCAGCTTCAGTTATACATCCTAACTGAAACTACTAAAGCTTCATACAGCAAAAGTGGCTTTTCCAAAGGTATCTTGTCGCTACAGGCTTTGTTATACTTGTTGAAGGCAGCATAATCTAGACTAATCCGCCAAGTAATGTCTACCTTACTGCACAACTCATTGCCAGCAATCAAGTCACCTTACTCATCTTTCTCACCTGAACTAGCTAAGTAAACATGAGCGAACTCAGTTTTATCTTCATTTACAAAGAGGTTCCAATCATTGAGAATCTCAGTTGCCGAAGGCAAAATCATTCTCAACTTTTCTTCCTCTTCATCGATGAAGTCAACATCATCAGCATACTCAGTGTCCAGGGGAAGTTCAAGTTCGGTTATTTGGCCTGTCAATTTCAATGAGGAGTTGGATTCTAAGGTCACACAAGGTGCCAGCAAGCACAAGGGTAAACAGACACCCAGACAGACATGGTGCCGTTGACATAAGTATGGTATAAGACAGCAACAGCCGAACTACCTTACTGGGGATTATTACAGTTGGTTTATTAACGACCTGGAAAATTAAAAACCGGGGAAAATATGGAGAAATTGCCCAAAACCCGCCACATTATCCTTGTCAGAATTTTACCAGTGCCAAACCTTTCAATTTTAAAGTTGCTGAAAATACTGAAATAGTAGAAATTTAGTTTATGTTTACTTGTTTTGGAAACGGTTTCCCCAACAGCAACAAGGTGTGATGTGATCATTGTTTTGTCATAGCTGATGTTTTAATATAGAACCACATTGAAATTGTCTGTTTCATCCAATTTTCATGATTTTAAGCACGACTTGATTGCTATCTTAGAGTTGGATTTTACCTAATTTTGAACACGGCCTCCAATAGTGTATCTTTTTTGAAATTTACTCACTAAGTTGTTCGAAATGCTATAACCAAGACGTTTAATCAATATTTTCTAGACTTGGATTCGACCATTGTACTATTTTAAAAGTTTTGTAGTATGCATCGATTAATCAGCTATTTTTACTTTGAACCCTATTAACTATTTCATAAAAAGTGGCTGGTATCCAAGAGGTGAAAATTTAAAAACAACTGAAATTAACAATCTTAAACAGAACGAGAAAAATGAATTCACTTTTGGTTTGGTTGGAGAGACGAAATAAAACAGTTAACATGACTGGGTTCTTGAATTCTTCAATTTATACATCATCTTTAGAAAACCTCAAATTATTTGTATAATAGTAGTTGTTGAAAGTATTAAAACTGATGGACTGAAAATGGTTATAATTTTATGAAAGTATATTTTTACTATATTTTGGGCCATTTTCACTGAGATGAAACCTCTTATCTATTAATAAGAGCTATACTCATTTTAAGGTTGCAGATTGATAAAGATCTGAATATGTAATGTTTTGATTTCATATTATTTTATGATTGGATATTATTTTATGGGCGTGAAAATTTATTGATAATAAAATGCTCATTGTAGACAATTTATTTAAAGATTTTCATCATCAAAGGTGCCCGGAGATGAAATGTCAGCGCCTGCTATTTTGCGTACACGGCTAGCAGCCTGTGTGCTGTGGGGCGTTTGACGAGATTTTATCCGTCTACCGTTCTAACGAAACGTTCAGCTTTAGCTGCGTGAGTCAGGTATCACCGCGACAATGGGGCGTCAAATGTGGGGTTGTTCTTATTCATATGCAGGGCGACCCGGGGTCTATTCCCGAAAGACAAATATTTTTCACCAGCAAAGTTGTCACTGCATACATGACCCTTTGTATCTTAAAGCAGGTCGGAGGCACTACAAAGGTTTAGAATCAACCTTCGTCGATACCTAACCTAACCTATGCAACCCTCATTTTAAACCAATCTTTTGAGCTTAAGAAACATGTTCCATCTATTACAGAGGGATGAGGGATACTTGGCACCACTGCAGAAGCCTGACAAACCCAAAGGCCCGGTTAAGAGTCTCAGGAACCTATATCTACTCAACGGCACAAGGAAACTCTTGTTCCTTAAAAAAATCCACCGGGTCAGGAGACAGATTGCTGAGTACACTGGACCCTGGCAAGGCAAGTCACAGTTGTGCAAATATTGTATGGACACAACGCCTTCTTATATCCATTGTGAAGGAGAAAAGGTGGGAATCCTCGAAAATGGGTATCAATTTGAGCTCAGCTTTTGACACGATAAAGGGGTCTGTTATCCTTGACTTGCTTGAAGAAGCTGGATGCTATGAGGATGACATAAGGCTAGCAAGGTATTTGTTGTCCAATACTAAACTCAGAATCAAAATTGACAAAACCATCTCCCTATAATTTGAAACCTTCAAAGGATCTTTCAAAAGTGATACAGCCTTAGGGGCATTTTTCACTCTATATTTTGCAGGTGCCTTATACCACCTAAGAGCAGTGTAATCTAACCTGCGCCCAAACCCTCCTTTTGACCCAAACTCTTTCTTGCCAGTAGAATGGGAGTATGCAGATGATGTAGATTTTGGCGGTGAAATAGTAGGAAATCTGCAGGAAATGCTTCCTATTTCTAAAGAGATTTTGTCTGAATGGGACCTACTTGTCAATGAAGACAAGACTAAATTTGTCCGTTTCTATATAGCAGACAAAACAGATGTTGACGAAAAGGGAGAACCGTTAAGAGGTAGAGAGCCTTGGAGGAAAAATGTGTCCTGATAAATTTGTTTTAAGATGCCACAGGTTCACAACCTCTCAACCAGCTTAAATCACTCTTTATCACTCAGAAAAAATGTGTAAGAATCCTCTTTGGCGACTGTGAAAGCTTCACTGACAAGTACAGAACATGTGCTAGAGCGAGACCAATTAAGTCTCAACGTTTAGGTACTGAATTTTATACACAAGAATCTACCAAACCTCTATTCGCCAAGCACGATATCCTAGCTGTTGAAAATCTATATAGGTACAGTTGTTTAATGGAATTGTTCAAAATTATCAAGTCACGGAAACCAGTCTCTTTGTATTATTTATTTAATGTTTCAAACAGGAAGGACAACTT